>JASANG010003027.1:0-144980 GCA_030248215.1 Enoplolaimus lenunculus
ATTATAAGCTTATTCTTACACGTAAGCCTAAGCCAAAGCCTAAGCGTAAGAATGAGTTTATTCCTAAGCATAAAACCCTAAGCCTAAGCGTAACCCAACCAAAAAATAGTCTAAAGCTTAAGCTTACTCTATAGCAGTCTCAGAAAAACATTCCACCCCTGATCTTTACGTGGGCCAGCCCAACGAACCTGTGAATAAAAGTGAACAAGAGCCTTTTATGCAAATTTAAAATGTCTTTTAACTTTTAGTTTTTGTTGAAAATTTTCTCACATTTGAAATTTTCTTAAAAATCAAAAACTTTAAGCTGATTTTGGCTAAAGTTGCTGAATTCACTTCTAATCGCTCAGAACTTGAGCAAACTAACTTTTTCGGTAAACTCGTGTGCCGTTTTGATGGCTCGTGTTAAGGTAAAACCGTAGCCAAAGCAGTAAAACAACGGTCGAAACCACAGCCACGGAGAGCGTTCTTTGCGAACCATAAGCTCTGTGATTCTGAAATAAAAATAGGTAGAAAATAGCGGAAAACGGATATTGAAGTATAAAAGTTTCAAAGATGTATTATTCGGTCACCATAATTGCGGCATGTAGATATCAGTTGGCTTTCTAAACCTTTAAAGAAAAAATAACGGATGCACCAAAATTCTTTTATTATTTTGGACGAATTTCGTTGCTAATGTTTCATACAGAACAATTAAAGCATATTTGTAATGAAATACTGTGATGTACACATGGGATTTATAACTAATTTTAAGCATAAAAATAGGGGAATTTCCGGTATTTTTATAACGGAAAAAAACGAACACCGATCTTTACCGGAAACGGAAACAGATATCCGGTTAATAGATGTATATATACTAAATAGCTTATGTATAGAACAGGGCCGGATCGTTTTCCGAAGGTGCTGTACCTGTCATACAGTCAGCTTGCGATTTAGACAAAATTTTTTGCTTCGGCTTAGGCTTACGCTTAAGTTTAGGCTTAGGAATATGATCATTCTTTCGGTTTTGCCAGGATTCATAGCAAAACCAAAGGTTTTTTAGCAACAGGAAAATACAATTCCAGCATTCTCGTCATTACTTACATCACTGCTTATAAAATTGCAATAATCAATGGCCAATGTTACTTTTAGGGGCGTAACAGTAGATTAAGCGTACTCCTAAGCCAAAGCCTAAGCGTTGCAAAAATGCGTTCTTAAGCCTAAGCCTAAGCGTTGTAAAAAATGTGTTCCTAAACCTAAGCCTAAGCCTAAGCAAAAAACGGTAATCTAGAATCTAAACCTACTGTTTTATAGACCTACTAGAAACCTGGACGCCCCTTAAAGTAACATAGACCAATTATTAAATGTGTGGTTTAATTTAAACTTACGTATTCACCGCTTTAATGTAAGGTAAATTTGAATTATTTTGAACGTTCAACTTGATTCCCATAGCGGTTTCTATAATACGCTAAGACTCATTGGTTTATGCGGTTTGAAATTTGAATTGTTTCGGCTCTCATAAAATACCCCTTAAAATTATGGTCCACCTCGCGCTTAAACTTTTAAGCGAGGACTTAGGCTTAATAGCTGAAGCGGTTTCCAAAACCTAAGCCTAATCCTAAACCGGAGCCTAATGCATCATCCACAGTAATTTTTGTTTTGCATTCCAGTAGCGACATAAAATTAATATTAAATAATAAAAATCAGACAGTGTTGTGGAATTGAATTTGAATTTTCTACAGGGCAAACAATAATTAATGTCGCTGATGCATAAGCCTGTCGATGGAACGTGTACAGAAGACAACGCTGGATTTCAGTTGTAAAATTATCAAAAATCACGGTTTATTAGCAATAAAAATTTCAATACATGTCGATGATAGCAAGAGTGCATGATACAAGAGTGTGCAACTCTTGGGGTTCAGTATGGTACAAAATGTACCACCGTTCGTTACTTTATTGGTCGACCCCCTTATTTAAAGCTGGTCGCCGCCACATGCAATTGCCTAAATTATATACTAAGCAGAGCATTTCTGATGCCGGATACATAGGCACTGTTGTACTCCTGTACTAAATAAGTGGGGTCGGTCAAAAACGCAACGCGTGCCGGGTAATTTAATATGCGGAACCTCAAGGCTTGCATACTCTTGTATCATGCACTCTTGATCATAGTGACTATGTTTAATGCAGATTCTTTAAAAAACTGAAGCAAAATATTCGGCGACAGAGGTAATAGCAATGTTTTAAAATCAGAGACACGTTCTGAAAAAACTTTGAACGGGGGGCACACGCGCAGGATATTGAAAATTTGTCCTGTCTACGTGGTCCATGTTATTTTTAGGGCCGTCCCGGTTTCTGGTGGGTCTGTAAAAGAGTAGGCTTACATTCTAGACTACTTTTTTTGCTTAGGCTTAGGCTTAGGCTTTAGCTTAGGAATACGCTTCTGCAACGCTTAAGCTTAGGCTTAGGAATACGCTGTTGCAACGCTTAGGCTTAGGCTTACGAATACGCTTTTGCAACGCTTAGGCTTAGGCTTAGGAATACGCTGTTGCAACGCTTAGGCTTAGGCTTACGAATACGCTTTTGCAACGCTTAAGCTTAGGCTTAGGAATACGCTTTTGCAACGCTTAGGCTTAGGCTTAGGAATACGCTGTTGCAACGCTTAGGCTTAGGCTTAGGAATACGCTGTTGCAACGCTTAGGCTTCGGCCTAGGAATACGCTTACCCTACTGTTACGGCCCTAAAAGTAACATTGGCTTCTACGTTCATATCATTTGATGCTATTTAAACAAAAGCATACCACAAACTATATCAATCGAGCAACGAACCATGTAGGAATAAATATCGATATCTCGACCGGAGACCGAAGCGTTTCGTATCAAATCAACCATTGCTGCTGCTTGGCCGTAGAAAACACGACAGAACGCACGTAAATTGTCAAAATGGAACACTGGTGTAATAATTCGTCGGCGAGTTTTCCATTTTTGTCCATGACTGAAAAAAATATAAAATTTTATACGCACGAGCCTGATATTCTCAAATGTGTATAGCATCTATCACCAGTCGGTAGTGTGGTTTTTAAACTAGCGAACTGTTGTGGTTGCAAATGTTAAATTTTGTACAAGGAATAGTGTAAATCAAATTTGAAACTTGTGATATAATGTTAATAAATTCAGAAGTAACCAGAAATAACTAATTGTCTCTCTGAATTAATTAATCAACTAATTGGATTTTACAGTGTACATTGTTATTGTAAATATATAATCTCAAAATTGCCATTCGTAAGTCTAAGCCTAAGCCTAAGACAAGCAAAAAAATTAGTCTAAAGCGTTAACCTTACTGTATTGCAGTCCTACAGAAAAACGTTCCACCCCTGATCTTTACATCGGCCCAAATTTTGAATTTTCCGCAGAATTAGTGTAAATCAAATTTGAAAATTGCAATCAATCCTTAAGCTTTCCGTTCAGTTATTTGAACGTTTCAAGACGTATCACCAACTGATGATAGGTGCTACACACGTTTGAGAATACGGTCCAAAGTTTATCTAAAATAAAACCAAAAATATATGACTTAAAATATAATTTTTTTAAAATTAAATTCAAACAATTTTTTCAAAATGAAATTGAGAAATTTTTCGTCAAAAAGCAGTGGCCAAAATATCAGATTTTCTTCATTTTGTTGCACGAATACGCTGTCAATGTCAGATTCAAGGAGGGCATATAAGACTCAAACAGTCAAACCTTCATTTTCACTATAAATTCAACTGAGTTGATTAATCATCTCACAGAACGAATTAGTCATTTCTGGTTATTTCTGAGTTAATAACAGTAAACATTTAACTCAAACTGAGTTGATTTAATTTCGCCTGAGTTGACATGATTATTTTATTTTAGAACGCGTTCAATTAAGTCAAAATGCTGATCTTTGAAAGACGCAATTCAAACTCAGTGATTTTACTCATTCTGAAGTAAAATCAATTCACTTCAGCGATTTTACTCATTCTGAAGTAAAATCAATTCACTTCAGTGATTTTACTCATTCTGAAGTAAAATCAATTCACTTCAGTGATTTTACTCATTCTGAAGTAAAATCAATTCACTTCAGTGATTTTACTCATTCTGAATTAAAATCAATTCACTGGAATTTACAGTGTTTTCAAACGTCGTTCTCTCGTTGGCTCACATCCGCCAAAAATTACCTGGTCAATAGTCCTTCTCCAAGCCATTGCCGTAACATATTGTAATTGGAAGGTTTTTCTGTGTTAATTTTGCAATTGAATAATTTCTAAAATTAATGAGATACTTTTGCTTGGTTGCAAAGCCATGACTTAAGTCGCTTTCAGATCAGGGCCCATATTGTTAACCCTTTCTCACATGAATATTTTCAATTTCATATCAGATGCACTTTCAAGGTAAGATTCGATCCCCAGTCTCTGGGGTGGGAGGCGTTTACGATGACCACTGAATTATAGGAACTTGACATTTGGGCCTGAGGGGGCTCTCACGTCTTGTGGAGATTTTTCACTGCGCATATATGTTGGAATTGTAAAAACTGCTCACAGTGTGTGTATTGCTCGTACATTATTGTATTCAGTTGCTCATAGTATACTCTATGAGTGAAACGGTGATAGATACTGCGTACGTAAGAATTTTTTCATTAACCCTTTCTCACATGAATATTTTCAATTTAATATGAGATGTAATTTCAAGGTAAGATTCGATCCCCAGTCTCTCGGGTGGGAGGCGTATACGATAACCACTGAGCTGTAGAAGCTTGACGCTCGAGCCCGAGTAGGCTCTCAGGTCTTGTTGAGATTTTGCACTGCACATATATGTTAGAATTGTTAAACACTGCTCACAGTGTCTGTGTTGCTCATATATTTCCAAGTATTTAGTTGCTCTTAGTATACTCTATGAGTTAAAGGGTTAAACGCATATAGCACCTATTGCAAGCTAGTAATAGATTTTCAAACGAACAAATTGCTGCATTTGGAAATATCAAAATTTGTACAGAAGTAGAGTAAAATCGATTGCAACAAATGTGCTATATTTCAAACCTCATCATTCTCTGGTTCGAATGTTACAAGACCTATCATCAACTGGTAATCGGTGCTTCACACATTTGAAAATACGGTTTCGCGGGTGAATTTAGTGCTGTGGAATGTGAGATATATACTCTTCGCGAAACATCAGCTGGGACAATTTAATTATATGTCAGGTTTATGCCAGATCGTAAGCGGAATGTGAAAATAACAACGGAAACGGAAATCGGATGTAATTTTCAATACCGAAATACAACTTTTTTTGTCATAATGCACATACACTGTAAATTGCAATGAGTTGATTAATCAACTTAGATAGGGAATTAGCTATTTCGGGGTGTTTCTTAGTTAACAACAATTCAGAGCTCAGACTTTTGAGTGCATTCAAGTCATTCTGAGTTAAAATCAATTCACTGGAATTTACAGTGTAGGCGCACTTGATATAACAAAAATACTCACTTGAGACTAAACCTTTTCTAGAGGGGGCTAAAATTTTTTAGTGGGGCACAGCCCCCCAAACCTCTTCTGGCTACGGTCCTGACAGTCTAACCTTAGCAGTTTCAGCTTTCGTTAAAATCACAATTGCTCTCTCGCCAATCCACAGCTTGCAAACTCCACTTTGACCATAGTTTAACGGATATTGAGCGAGTGCTTTTGAAAATTCTGAAATTATTAATAACAGCCACCAGCAAACGTGTCGAGCTTAAACCAGGGTGACACCAGTTTAACTCGAGTAACAAAAAATATTTTATCCACTGATGGTACGAACCACCAAGTTGATCAGCCAATCACGTGCCAATACCTGTTTTCAGCGAAGTGAATGTTATGAGGTGAACGCCAATTACAGTTCGGCGCAGTCCTTAAAGCTGCTACTAAACCTTAAATTCAATTCTCATTGGATGATTTGGATGCAAAGCATATGGTTGTTGCAGTATGATTGGCTGAATTGTGTTTGGTACAACCAGATCGGTAACTTTTGCTTACAATTAGGCAATTGTACATCGGATAGGGATATTCCTTGTAATCAGTGCTATTGGTTGTAAAAAGCATGAACCATATTTAGCATCTTGCAAATGGCAAACTTACTAATTCTATCGTACGGAAACTGATACACGTTACCAATTAGCGGCAGAGGTAGGCTTTGGCCAGGGATTTTAGCCAAATTTCTGTAAAATGACCACCATTTCGCGATATAAATTGCAACCAGCAGGAACGAGAAGCCAAAAATTACAAATAACGCTATCATGCAGGATGTGAACTGATAGTAAAAATAAACAAACGGATAGTGATCAAAATAGCAAAACGGAAACTGAATATTTAAGTATAAAAGTTTTAACCAATGTAAAAAAACAGGGGCGGAACTGTATTATAAGCATATTCCTAAGTCTAAGCCTAAAGCGTAAACGTAAGCCAAGCAAAAAAATAGTCTAAAGCTTACGCTTTACTCTATTACAGTCGCATAGAAAAACATTCTGTCCCTGTTCTTTACATGGGCCAAAGTTTTAAAGATGTTTGTTACACTGAAATTACAATTAGCTATAAATGACAAAGTATCATTAAGAAATTTTTGATTTGAAAATACCGGAAACGGAAAGATACGTAGCTGCGGTTTGCGACTACAATGCCAACATTTACCGCGTTCAACAGACCTTGTACCTACAGCACAAGTCCTGTACACTGCAAAAAATGGTGAGACAAATTGACTCTCTCCAAAATAGTCTCTACGGGACTACTCAAGCTGTGTCAAATTCAACTCTGCCAGAATCAAATTTGACTCAATCGCACGTTTGACTCTTTCGGAGTCGAATTTCAATCAGTTTGTGTAGTCCCGTAGAGCAAGAGAGTCGATTTGGCTCACCATTTTTTGCGGTGTACAATAGTGTCAAAGCAGGACATTGCTTTCAATCTATTTCTATAGATTTATTACGCTTTTCTATTCACAGTCAGCGACTGCGGGAAGATAAAGATTCACAGGTATCGCAAATTAATGGTTTGAAAATCATTTACCAATGGTAGATGATTGTTTACACAAGAGTGTGCAACTGGATACATTTTGAGTACCAACGTATTCACCGAGCGCATGTTGCGTTTTTGACCTGCCCCTCTTATTTGGGGGAGGGGTGAGCCAATGGCATGAAAGCGATAGGCGTAGCGATAATTTAGGCTCGCAAGCGTGGCAGATTAGTGAATTAAAGACCTTTTGCTAAACGAACAATAAATGCCACGAATAGTTGACAGTGGGTTTACAGGTGGGTGCAGATATGTTGCAGTGAAGATTGCTACGCCGGCTATTTGGCTACGCTTATCGCGTAGTAGGAGTAAACTAGGAATGGCCAATGAAAAGAACAGGGGCTGAACAGTATTATAAACATATTCCTAAGCCTAAGCCTAAGCGTAAGAATGAGCATATTCATAAGCTTAAGCCTAAGTCTAAGTCTAAGCCAAGCAAAAAATCAGTCAAAAGCTCACTCTGTTTTAGTGCCACAGAATAACGTTCCGCTCCTGATCTTTACATTGGCCCTAGGAATGATAAATGATCGCTGACCTACGCACTTGGTGATATTATATTCAACATGCGAGTCTTTGAGTCATAATGCTGCAATAACGTCCGAAGAATACTTCAATACGATAGAACGCACGTCACCTTTTTGAAAATTCGCATGTAAAAATACACGAAAAAAATTGCAAAATCAATTTCATTAAAACGCAATTTTTATATTTGAAACGAATTTAATAATTATGGCCCACAAATAAAAAAAAGTGTTCACAGTCTAAAAAAGTATAAATTGTTTTCAAATTTCACCGCAAAATTTTTTGCCAAATTTGAATATAACTTTTCATCCAATCTCACGAAACTACTTCGCGAGATATCGGCAACATTTTGCTCAAATTATTAAAGTAGGAATATCGTTGAAAATAGGCCAGTACGTAATATATTTCCGTATCAAATGATACACAATTATTTCAATTCTAATTTTCATTCATTAAATATAAACTTTCTTAACTGAAGATTGAAAAATTTGGAATATGATGATTTTGAGTGCACAAATATATATGTAAATAAATATATATATAAATATATGTAAATATATATCTTTATATATATTTATATATATGTATATATCATATGTATATATCTAGATATATATCTATAGGTGTTAACTCAGTGAAGTAGGGGTCATTGATATTTTATTTAAAGGCAAATTTTTTTCATTTGATGTGTTTTTGATTGACTCTGGGGTGAATGGATCAGGGTGATGGCCGAGGTTATCAACCATTGCATGTAAGATGTCGCATATACTGTCATTTGTTGTTGGTTTAAAAAAGAATGAGACATCGATATTTTGACTACTAAAATTAGGGTTTCACGAGACATAATTGCATGTTCTGGAACGCCCCACATACGTATATTGAACAGCGTTCCAGCTTTGTATATCCGTGTACAAATTTGCTGATATAGTTCTAAGTGAAAAATTGTGAACATTGAAGATTGTTGTTTACTTTTTCGTTGTGTTGTTTTATTCTGTAAGACGAAGCCTGTTTGTCCTATGAGTATATATATTGTAACATGCATGTAATATGTATATTGTCTTAAATAGGCATCAATTTGGGACATGTACTTTCCTCTGTGGATCGTGGATCCCGGGGCCATCATTCCAACCGATCCCACACAGGCTAAAATTATAGAATTTCGAGCAATTTTTGATGAAGACTCGAGCGTATAACAATAATTGCTTACCAAACCTAAATGTTTGTGTTCAAATATTGAAAACGAACTTTCAAGCCATATATTTTACTTTAATATATATTATTTATATAAAACTCAGAACGAAAGACAATTTATTAATATGTAAACAACAGCGATATTCTGAATTATCTCTTACTGAAAATCACTTCTAAAGGAATATTTCATATCAAAATCGACGTATCTTATACCCCGATAACGCACCTTTGGCATATAAATGATTTTCTGGCCCCTGGAAAGATCAAAGGCGGAACGTTTTTCTGTGTGAATAGAATACAGTAAGCTTAAGCTTTAGACTAATTTTTTTGCTTGGCTTAGGCTTAGGCTTAGGCTTAGGCTTACGAATATGCTTATAATACTGTTCCGCTTCTGTTCTTTTGGCCCATTTTCATAGTAAATTATGCAAAACCAGATACTACTGAAACAAATTAAGATTTCAGGCTCACAATTTGACAAGCCAGCACTGATGCTTGTGTTTCTTCCCGACACTAATGTTAATTTGATAGAATGCAAAAGTTTCGCCATATTACAATCAATCTCTCTCTATTAATGCCCACATTCAAGTTACCATTTGTGGCATCGCACAAATGATAAACTGAACTTTGCGTAAAACAACAATGTTTGTTGGAGTTATCAAAAATCATCCGGTTTAATAGAACGTAAACAGTTTTAACTCGAACAAGTTGACAGGTTCGGCCAGATTCAAACGCAGCGGTTTCGAAGCAACGCATCTGGAGGACGTGGAATGGGTTTAGGGACCGGTGCGAAAATTGTTGAAATTGTTTACTAAAATTTTAAAACCACCGTATCTTCATCGACAACATAAACACATGCGGTCGATCCTTCTCGATGCGTCATTGGATGAACGAGTCGTGTTTGTATTGGTGGTATGAAATTTGCATATTGTTGTTGTTGTTGTTGTTGTTGCTCGTAGTCGCCATCAAAAATCTCGACATCCGCTACCGGTTTGTCTTTGGTATATACTGGCATATATCGTCGATCTTGGTTTGCAAGCGACGCCTGATTGCGATGAAGACTCGCTGTGCCAGAAGACGCGTCTGTCGTAGCGGCAACATCAAAGGGTTGCACGCGCGGCAATGTTGATTGAAATCGTACTGTTGTCGCCGGTGACGTCATGCGATTACGATGAGTCATCGAGTTGTTGCCACGTGACGCATTGGCACCCTTTGGTCTTGCCGCCACTGTCGAATACGGCAGCAGTGACTCTTCGGTCAACAAAGTTGTTGCGTGAAGTTGCCGGTGTTGTGAGTCATCTTCGTCGTCGTCGATGCTGATTTTATGTTGTTGTTGTTGTTGTTGTTGGTTTTTCAATACACTATATTTGTGTTTATGTTGCGATAGTTGTTGTTGTTTTTGTTGAAACACATCGTCGACACCATCGTTATCATAATCGTCATTCAGTCCATCTCCATTATTATTATTATTATTATTATTATTGTTGTTGTTGTTTCTATCGCCACTATTAACATTACGCTGCTGCTGTTGTTGTTGCTGTTTTTCTTGTTCATACGCTTGGATCAGTTGACAAGGCGATCGCAACGAAAAATATCCTGAGTTTTCGCCACCAGCGGTTGAAAATCGCATCTCGCCGCCTGCTGATCTGGTCAGTCCCGGCGGGACGTCTCCGGTGAATCCGCCGCCGCTCCCCCCAGTTAAATCGCCGTTCATTTTTTGCCACGGAGGGCCGTTACGCAACGCGTTGCTCAACAATCCGAGGGTCGACGCCGCTGACAGGGAGTGGCATCGTCTTGAATGGCCGCTGACGTTGCCACCTGAAATAATGGTCGCTCGAATGCGTCTATCGGAAACAAAGAACTAAAGCTACCCACAGCCCTCAAAAGGGAACCACGACAATTCGTCGCCCGACAACTTGTCGACCCACCGGTGGTGATGCGAATTTTTATTTAGTCAACGATTCGTCGACCATCATTATGCTTATGCTTAAGGCTCGAATTACGTTTAAGAGTTTACTTAGATTTGTTCATAGGCTTTGAGACACTGTTGAGCGACAAGCTGTCGGTCGACAAACTGTCGATGATTCACCCAAAAGATATCTTGTCAAACCTGTCCACCCAAAAAGTGCCAGGTATATGACGAAGTAACTAACAGCTTGAGCTATTGTTCTGTTCATTTGAATATCACAGTTATAAATCTGGCAACGGTGTAGCCTAAATTTCATTTCGCTTCAATATAATTGGTTGAAAAAATATTTCTTTCTGTTGATCGAAACTTGCGATCAGCCGTTGTGAGTCAAAACAACGAAAATGTTGATGAGACAGGTGCGAACGAAAAACAAGATGCACTTTTAGTCGCAAGACAAAATGCTAAGTTTCAGGGTACCGCAAGACAAAATGCTAAGTTTCAGGGTACCAGGTGGCTAAAAATGAGTCCGATTAACAAATATCGCTTGTTAATGACTTGGACCCTGGTTATACCTTAGTATAAAAAATTAGGCCCCTTGTTACTTTAAGGGGCGTCAAGGTTTCTGGTGGGTCTATAAAAGAGTAGGTTTAGATTCTAGATTACATTTTTTTTGCATAAGCTTAGGCTTTAGGCTTAGGAACACACTCTTGCAACGCTTTAGGCTTTGGCGCAGGCTTAGAAATACGCTTAATCTACTGTTACGCCCCTCAAAGTAACATTGGCCAAAATTTAATATTTCCTCGTTCGGAGAAAGAACGATCGTGATTTGAACTGCCGACCCCCAATATCGCCTCACGAAATCCACAACTTAGGCCCATATTCTCAAATGTGTATAGCAACTATCATCAGTGAGTAATAGGTTTTCAACCGCAATAACTATTACAGTTGTTCAAAACTCAAAATTGATACAAGAGTAAGAGCAAATCATACGCGGAAAATGTGCTCAATTTTGAACCTCAGCATTCACTGATTCGAAAGTTACAAGACCTATCACCAACTGATGATCGATGGCTGCACACATATGACAATACTGGATCGTACCTGCTGCAATATGCGCTGGATTTTCGCAATCAAACAGTGAACCCGTTGCGCCAGCGGTCATATCGTTAATCTCCTTCAAGTTAACATCTTGCAAGCCACCAGGGCACTCCAGGGTCATTTCTTCTGGATTCGGCAACTGCGATGCGTCGACCGCACCCTCAGATTGCAATTTAGCTTCACAAAGCTTCGACACGATCGCCGCTCCAACGGCATCGCCTAATACGTTTATCATCGTTCGAAATCGATCTAAAAACCAATCAACCGGTATAATTAGGGTACAAGCGGACGCATCAAGGCCTACCGACATTAGGACCATTGTCATAGTAATGATACCCGCAGACGGCATCGACGCTGCAGCCATTCCTGCCAGGGTCGCACTCAGATCGATCATTAAAATGTCATTGATCGACAAATCGACCCCCAGTCTTTGAGCTATGTAAATCACCGCTACCGCTTCGTACATAATTGTACCGTCCATATTAATTGTCGTTCCGAGTGGGAGCATAAATCGAGTGACCCTTGGATCAATATTATTCCCTGATTCCAGACACCGGATCGTACACGGCAGGGTAGCGGTACTCGACGCCGTACCCATAGCACACATTAGCGCTTGAAGCATATTCGACGCAAACGATGTCGGACTGCGACGGGTAAAAATGTACAACAAAAACGGAAGAATGAATACCCCGTGAATAAATAAACCGATCATAATCGTGACGACGTATAAGCTTAGCCAAGACAACGATTCCAGAAGTTCATTTTCGCTTGCAATCTGTGACGCAATCAGCGACATGATCCCAAACGGCGACAGCCACATCACTATCGATACAAGATAGACCATCGTTCGACGGAGCGAATGAAACATATCGGCCAGGACTGACGCTTCCGGTCCTAAATTACGGACTGCAATGCCGAACAAAATCGAAAACACGATCAGGCCAAGAATGTTTGTGCCCGGTTGTTCTTTGATGACGCCTGTACTCACCATGACGGTTTGATTGGTGCCGTTGACCAGCCGGTATTCAGCTGGATCTGACGGTTTTGGCTCCCATTTCATCGTTTCTCGCTGGTACGTTGCCTGAACGATATTTTCGGGTATTAAATTACGAAGCAAATCCAAAAACGAATCCAGCAATTTGAGAGATCCGCGAGATTTGAGTTTTTCAGCGGCGACGCTGGTGGGATCGGTGAATTTCTTCGCCACTTCACGCTTGTGAAGACCAGGTTTAATGATCAGCGTAAGGATGGTGCCTACCAACACGGCGATTAAACTTGTGATCACATAGTACGCCAACGAAAGCCCGGCGAGCCATTTCGCAGCTTTGCTATTCAACGAAGTGATACTCGACACGTTACTTGCAATCACCATTGGAATAATTAACATTTTGAGCATTCGTAAGAACAAATCGCCTGGAAATTGAAGATAAATCAGCTCACGATTGGTTAATTTTCGTCCATGGAAGTACGAATTTAAGCTTAGGCCAATACCTGAGCCTAAAATAACGGCGACAAGGGTAAATAGCAGTAGCAAGTTTTCCGGCCGGATCCGGGAACACACCAGGCGAGGTAAGGCGCGTTCTTTGGCGCAACGCCGTAGACGATTCATTCGGGCGCTCATCAGGTCACGGTGTCGGCCTGAAATTAAATAATAGTTAGTGTTTATTGCAAAATGTACAATATCTTTCAATAATAAGTACACTGCAAGAAATGGTGCGTCAAATTGACTCTCTCCGAAATAAGCTTTTCCTGACTACACCAACTAAGTCAAAATTCGACTATGTCTGAGTCAATTTGACTCACCATTTTTTGCAGTGTACGTTTCGCAAACCGGTGTAATATGAAACTTTATTCATCATAAATATGAACCACTCCAGGTCATATGTTTATGCCAAACTTGTTCGTGATACCGGATTATGCGTGTTTCAAGTTAGCTTATATAAATGTAAACAAGCTACTATACGTTTCGTTCCCGTAGCCCAAGCGGTAATTCAGTCCAATTCCAAATTGGGTTCATCAAGAGCGAGGAAATGTCTAATCTCGAGCAAAAGTCAACATTGAATTTAAGCCAAACTGAAACGTTTTCGCAAAAATTGATTCCTGGCAACTACTCTACAAAAAATGGTGAGTGAAATTGAATCTTTCCGAAATAGGCTTTTCCTGACTACACGAATTGAGTCAAAATTCGATTCCGCCAGAGTCAAAAACAATTCACTGACTCGCTCAGTGAGTCGAATTTGACTCAGTTTGTGTAGTCAGGAAAAGCCTATTACAGAGAGCGTCAATTTGACTCAATATTTTTTGCAGTGTAAGATGTTTCACGTATAACAGCAAATACTTGACTTTTCTAAAAGTTTGAAGCTATTTTAGTAGATACAGTTCACCGGTCTGAAACACTTTTCTAAACAAGGATAAAGCTCAGGCCATAAAGTAAAGGCTTAGAAAACGTTTAGGCTTTAAGGATGCCTTTTCGTAAATCTAAGCCTAAACCTAAAAGTCTAAGTTTGTGGGGAAAGTGTACCATAACATTGGCGTAGCCAGGTTGATGGAAAACGGGTTGCGTTCCATAAATTTCAAAAAGGGGTTTCTTGCGCTGGAAAACGAAACCGTAACTGAAAACACCTGCGCAATAATCTCAAAGAGGGACTGTGGAAACCTAAAAACCGACCTGGTTATTAGGCCCGCGGCCAGCTCATCTTGCCAGGGCTGCTTATTAAATTTTCAGGATGGGCATACAAGGGTTTTCGATGACTTACAAGCAAGATTGAAAATTTTCCACACTAAAAAATGGTGAGTCAAATTGACTCTCCCCGAAATAAGCTTGTCCGAACTCCTAAACTGAGTCAAAATTCGACTCCGCCAGAGTCAAATTTGACTCATAGAGCGACTCATTAAGTCGAATTTGACTCCAGCGCAGTCAAATTTTGACTCAGTTCGGGTAGTCCGGAAAAGGCTATTTCGGTGAGAGTCAATTTGACTCACCTTTCTTGCAGTGTACGAGCGGCGCAAAGTTTTTCCACGGTGGCTGAAGTCACCCTGGCCCGATCTGGCTACGGACCCGGTTTCTACGGCGTTTTACAAGAACCTAATTTACTTTTTGTTGGCACAGAATAGACACGAATAAGATCAACTTCACTGGCTCGTGATTCGTTCATTTAAAAGTCGAAAAATACAACAACAACAACAACAAAACAAAGAAAAACTGTCGATATAAAATAATGCTTTATTTAAGTATTATAGTCTTATATATCTTCATAGATTAATCTGAGTTGACGTAGCCGGAACCGGAAGTACTGATTAAGAAAAATCAACCAACAAGTGTTTGAATCTGGTTGAAATAGTAATATTAAATTATATAAAAATTCTGAAACATAAACGTAATATCATAACTTTTGAACGGTATTTTGCAAGTTTTAGGCAATTTTTGTAGTTTTTACACTAAATAAATTTACGTAAGTCAGAGAATGTAGCATTTCTTGACAACAGCCCACAACAACTACTGGAACGCAAACTGATTCTGATTGGATGATGTGAAAAAACTAAATCAAGGTTTCGGTTGCTAACGGTTTAGCTGGACAGATTTTAGTACAGGTTTGTTGCAAATCGGTGCTGACCTGAATAAGAGGGGCAAGGCTGATTCGCTTCTCCAGAGCGTATGGTGTATAGTTTAAGTTGGCTACTTCAGAAATCACAAGGAAACATTTACGCAATCTAATTAGGATAATTGAATTAGGGTAATTGACGTTTAGAACTAATTAGTAATTTTGAACTGTATCAATTTTGCAGACTCTAATTGGAAAATAGTCGCGTATTGATTCATATCGAAAATATTGACCCCGGACTCTTTATCCTCGTCTTATTCCGGTCACTACAGTATCATTGAGCGTTAATTTGTTCAATAGTTGGTTGACTGTTCTAAACAATATTATTAATAAGAATGTTTATTATTTTGATACATTGGAAGCCAGTTGGAAGAAACAATGTGTAAAAATTATAGATGAATGAATTTTAAAAAACTAAACAATTATTGTTGAAACCAGACAGTGTTCAAACCTGAACGCCACCAGAGACCGAATTATTTTTGAAAACAAGCCGATTTACAGACAGAACGAAAAACAGGGTGAAAAATTACGAACCCAAACAAGACACAACCGCTTCAAGTATATTCCAGGTTCTAATCTAAGGAAAATTTTACCGTGCCAAAGCTTCGAATAACTAAAATAAAAGCATAAACACAATGCTAGCTTGTAAGCTTAATCGTAAGGCTAAGCTTCAAACGAAAACTTATGTTATCCTAAGGTGAGTCTAAAATACGGCAGAAGACATACAACGCTATTTCGCGAGGAATAGTAGCGTGTACTTCGAACACGAACAGTAGTTTAACACCGCTCGTCTATATAATTAAAGCTCGAACGCACCACATACGTATTTTGGCAATGTTCCAGTTGACATATATATTTTGGACACTGTTCCAGGTGATTTTGTATACGTATACGAATTAATATAAAGAGTAATAAATGACACTGTATACGCAAACGGATTTATCGTACGTCCGTCAAAAAGGTGGGATACATTCCTTAACGAAATTTTTTGAGTCACAAGCAAACATCGCAATTTTAGCAAATCTAAATAACGCTGAATGGATTTTAGCAGTTTTTTTCGCTCCAACCATCGCCTTCAAGGCCCACGTTACTTTAACGGGCGTCCAGGTTTCTGATGGGTCTATAAAAAAGAATGGGTTTACATTCTTGATTACATTTTTTGCTTAGCCTTAGGCTTAGGCTTAGGCTTACGCTATTTTTTGCTTGGGTTAGGCTTACGCTTCATTTTTGCAACGCTTAGGCTTAGGTTTAGGTTTAGAAATACGCTTAATCTACAGTTACGCCCCTAAAAATAGAATTTATATCTTTGTCAAATGAAATCTTGGCTACACCATTGACCACAGATCAGCGGAAAAATATTTTTTTCCAATTGGGTTCATATTTCAATCACGTATCTGGTTAGTATTTAGTTTGCAGATTTGCTTTTACGACTTTGCCAAACCTGACAATTTCGATCAGGCACAACATATAAAACCAGGGTCGCTCATCATGAATCGAAACCAGAAACAAACTATTGCTCAAATACCAGCACACTCGACGACGAGTACACGTGACCTGATTATCAATGAAGGCTAACCCGTGCCAAAGCAGGTGGCAATGGTTTAAATTTTATTTCCGGGGGATGAAAGCATTGTTATTACTTCTTTTTTTGCGAACGAGGGTAGCGAACAACAAATTTTTGGAATAATTGTAAACCGCAACTCATTTTAAAACCTGTACCAGTCCATTTGTCTCGTTTTTAAAATGTTTTGTAAGCGATATATCACCCT
Source organism: Enoplolaimus lenunculus (assembly GCA_030248215.1). NCBI lineage: Eukaryota > Metazoa > Nematoda > Enoplea > Enoplida > Thoracostomopsidae > Enoplolaimus > Enoplolaimus lenunculus. Next base: position 17,113 of record JASANG010003027.1, read on the forward strand.
GTTCCTTTATATTTAAATCGTTAGTATTATTACAGTAGCTCATGCCTAATAAGACATAAGCAGGTAGACTCGAAGTACTGTTTCATACTCCATCTTTTGACGGATTTGAATTGAAAATTTTAATTTTCCCCACGGGTGTCAACGGCGGCTTAAAATTGTAACATTCGCGGGTGCGTTTTTGAAATCTTACTTAAGTATTTACTTAAAATTGGTAGTACTGGGCACGGTGTAACCGGAATACTGATTCCGACTTAGAATTCATATTTAAAACGAGTTTCGATTCTGAGATTGCACAATCAATCGAAATGAGACACTTTGAAATGTTAACATTTTAATTCTACTTGTTGTGATATGTTGCATACAAATTGTCTCGTGCTTAACATCAAAACATACAAAACCACCGTTTTATTTTTAAAATAACAATAATTGATTGTAGTTTAGCTTTATAGAATCACTAAATCAGGAGTAAACAGCGTCATGTAGAACTTTACATGCAAGAGTAGCGAACCAGAATGTTTTTTGGCCTCAAAATTCGGAATATTATTTTAAAACCTAATAAATGTATTTTTCTGCTCCAGAAATTTAGGGAAATTTATTCCCATGTTGCCTTTGCGTACGGCCCAGCTTTTGATAATATGGTAAATTCTAATCGAGATTCATATGTCACGCTTTGTGCACATATATATAAATATATATGTATATATGTATGTAATGTATGTATGCATATATGGTCGAACGAGTATTGCCTCCGCCTACCAACAAAACCCCAATACTTAATTTGAATTTCTTTTGAATAAAATTTGACAAAATTCGTAAAAACAAAGAAATGAAAATATTTTCAGTTAAACAGACTTGGTTTCACTTTGAAATTCTTTCTGTCACCATATTCAACACATGCAAGCTTTTGATGTAAGAATTTGCAGCTGCAACTTGCACTTGCAAGTTTTGTCCAAAATCCCGTTCAAAAAATTTGCAGCTGCAAATAATTCATTAAAAATCACTGATAGGAATTTAGTCCACAAGGGGGAACAATTATGCAAGTGAACTGAATTTATTGCAGCCGCTTTCTCATTGACTGATGAAAAAATGCATGTTCTGCGTGAAATTTACAACTGCAACTTCTCGCAGCAAAATATTGCACGTATGAATAGAGGTTTAAGCAATCAATTGCGTCAAAAAATGCTATTTTAAACACTTTTCACATTGTTGAATATTGCAGCGTTCAAAACGCATTTGTATTAAGCAGACAAACTCTAAAATGAATCGTTAGTGTAGAAAAACGCTATTGCACTCAAATCAAAATGCGAATGTAAACGCTTTTCAGCGATTGTCAAAACGCTATTTTGCCATCAATATAAACTGTTAGCAAAATTGTAAGTTTTACAAGATTTCTTAGCTAAAAATATTTGACTTAATCACAACAGGCGATCCCAATATCAATATCTTACGCCTATCCCTGGATACATTCCTAGGTAACTGTTTACTGTCTCCACAATAGTGCAAGTTTGATAGAAGGCATGCTGTAGTGCTTGGAATAACAGGTGGGAAGTAATAAGTGTCTGGTTCGCTATTTTGAATCTCAATCAATAGAAGTCTATTCCGTTGTGGAGTTCGGAAATGAATATATAGAATCCAAAATTAATAATTAAACCATAAACGTCAACTAGTAATCTGTAGTTGCATACATGCGCAAATCTCTTAAAATACACTGTGTTTTCGCATTTAAAAGGATTTGTTCAAGCAAGTCTGAACAATAGTCTGCGCGGATCCGATAGGAACGATGGTCCTCGGGATCCACCGTCCGCAGAGGAAAATACGCGCCCATTTAATGCCAGCCTGATTAAGACAATATGCAAATTACATACATATTAAAATATTACGCATAAAGCAAACAAGCTTCGTTTTATAGAATAACAACACAAAGAAAAAGTAAACAACAATCTTCTATCTTCAGAATTTTCCACTTAAAGTTATACAAGCAAATTTGCATACGGAAATACAAATTTGCTGGAACGCTGACCAAAATACGTATGTGGGGCGTTCCAGCATTAATATATAGGTTACCCTAATTAGCATACGTAAATGTTTCCTGAACCAAATAGGTTCAAGAATATCATTCATTACTGAAATATGTTACTTATATTTTTTAGCATACTCAAGAATGTAATGAATGCAAGCCATTGAAAATGGCTTGCATAAGTAAAAACGTTTTAGTTTAAACAACACTGGACACTATCGATTTAACAAGAGTGTGCAACTGGGCACATCCTGTGTAAAAATGAATGTACCCGGAACGCGTTGCGTTTTTGGAAGAGCCCACCTTTCTTTAGTTGGGTGTACAACCGATACGAACCATGACACTTTAGGTATGCGACGTCAAATATGGTCCCTTTATAGTTTAATTTAGGGGTAATCATGCGATCGCGACCCCCATCTGAACTAACGGGACGTCGGCCTGATAACGCAACGCCCGGTGGTACATTTTGTACCATATAGGACCTCTAGAGATGCACACTCTTCTCATTATACACTCTTGGTTTAAACGGCTGGAAATAGATTGAAAAATAAAAAACAGTCCGGATCCGAAGAGCAAGAGTGGCGGTTCTCTATAGCGGCGAAACAAATATTAGTCACCCCCACGTCTTATTCGATTCACCACAGTACGCCACCTGACATCGCTGTTTAATGTTTTTCTTTAATAGCGTAAACCATAGCCAAACGTTAAAATTAATCCTAAGCCAAAACCAAAAGCAAAACCTGAGCCCAAGTCCTTGTCTAAGACTAAGCTAAAAGCAACCCCTAAACCTATTTTATTAAAAGTAGCCGATTACGGGCCCGCAGCCAAGGCGGGGCCAGGGGGTAAGCCCCCCTGGAAAAACTTTGCCCCCTCCCTTGAAAATTCTCTACCTTGCTTGTAACTCATTAAAAGCCCTTGAATGCCCCTCCTCAGAAATTTTTAGCCCCCTCACAGCAAGGTGAGCTGGTTACGTGCCTGAGTCGTTATATGAGAGGAGAGCTAGTGGGAGTACAGTAAACAAATAATACCCATTCTTATGCCATATTTAGCTGGTTCTAGGCAATGTTAACCTAAAATCAATTGCCATTTATACTCATTAACTAAATCGTATTTACGATAGTAGAATTGTATTAATATTCCTATTGAAACCAGGTTTGTTCGCCAGTAGACAGATTTGATATTAATACATAATTAAAACAAAAACAAATTGAACAGATATTTACGATTGTGGCGGATTTGAAGAAACAGGAGATCATAAGTTGGTAAACAGGAGATCACAAGTTGGTAAACAGGAGATCACAAGCTGGTAAACAGGAGATCACAAGTTGGTAAACAGGAGATCACATGTTGGTAAACAGGAGATCACAAGTTGGTAAACAGGAGATCACAAGTTGGTAAACAGGAGATCACAAGTTGGTAAACAGGAGATCACAAGCTGGTAAACAGGAGATCACAAGTTGGTAAACAGGAGATCACAAGTTGGTAAACAGGAAATCACAAGTTGGTAAACAGGAGATCATAAGTTGGTAAACAGGAGATCACAAGTTGGTAAACAGGAAATCACAAGTTGGTAATTACGGAAGTTACATGCTTGTTTGAAACCACACATTGGACGGAAGGGTGTTCTCACGTAGCCAATAAACGCTCCCTGGTTCCAGCATCGGCCCATGGTCATCGAGGTTCACTCTTCAGGTTCCTGTTGTAAACATTTGCCCCTGCTTGTAAATTAAAAAATTTCGTATAAACCAAATATGTTTGTGCCCATTGAATATGTTTGACAAACCACGTAACCTCAACTGTAGAGACCCGAATAAGAATGAGGACTGATATTTATTTGGCCTCTCCAGAGGGTACCCCCTGTTATTCGGTTACGGACTGTTATTTATTTTTAACCCGCCCTTCATTACTGATATATAAGGCATTGCAAACTAACCGTTGAATTAAACGTTTTTGACTTGCGTCAAAAGCTTGAGCGATAATGCAAGGTTATACTTTGAAATGTTACTTTCAAAACTCAAGTACAGTTTAAAGTTTCGAACTCAAGTTTATTTAGGTCCTTAGGGATAATTGACATTTATGGACTATAATTAGAGTTTATGGACTCTATCTGCTTACTGACTCTTATTAGGGATGCGGACTCCTATTGATAACAACTCAAAATGGAACCCCCCTTTATTACACCATCTTCATCGGGTCACTAGAGTACAGGTTTTACAATACATTTTCAAGTTAAACGCAATCATATTGCCGATTCGAGGTTGTCAAAAACATGATTTCTGTCTGATGATAGTTGTGCTATACACATTTGAGAATACGGGCACTTAGAATTCACAGCAATTTCAAAATACGTTTTTATTTTCAATTTCGATGTTAATATTAACAAAATACACAATCGTTTCTGTTCTAAAACCCTAAACATTGACTGATGCCATTAAGAAAACTAATTTGAGGCTCCTGTCCTTCTCGAATGGGGCCAAAAAGTACCGACGTATGCGCCATCAAAATAGTTTTTTGGTTCCACAAAAAACAACATTTTGCCCATCTAAACTACACGGTGTGTCTACGCGGGGTGTCAACAGCGCTGTTTGGTAAATCTCTTAGTGACACTCGCTGAGAAAATGCTAATGAAATTTAGACCGAATTTTCTACGAACCAAACTGAATTTTACAACCTCGCCAAGAATAATGGACAGGTTTGTTTGTGGTACTCGACGACACAGTTGGTAACTTTGCTGGGTAGGAAAAAATGTTTGAAAATTGGTGACGAATGCGTGCCGAGATTGGTGGGTCGGAAGAAATTGTTTCCGAGACTGGAAAACATATTTCTAAGAGTGGCGCTATACTTGTCGTGCAGCGCCGTCCGGTGCCGTCCATCATCACAGTCGTCACCATACGGTATCGTACGTGGGTAATTGATGTACGATACTGCACGATGGCGTGCAGCGCATGACGTCATCAAAAGTATAGCGTCATCCTAAGAAGTTTTTAAAGTAAAACCTTAAATTGATTCTACGGGTCGGCTTGCAATTTAATAAAAGCAAACAATTCAAGTTACACTGAAAAGCTGAGAATTGGCAATAATATTTGTTGTGCGATTTTATTATAAGATGCTCCGGTCAGGACTGAAGCAACCAAACCCCATACCCCCTCCATTTGGGGTGACCTCACACCAATCGTTCCCCCTCGCTGACCGGTTGAAACAAAAACCGCCGAAGTTTCAAAATGCGTCAAGCTTCTCGCTCGGTTCGTTTGAGTCTTTTCGTCACTATTTTACCTTGGCGTGATTGTTTTAATGACTTCGCACAGAAGGGGACAAATTTCATTAATTTGGGGCTGACCCCTTCTTCCTGACCTCTTTCTAGGTACAGGCGGAAGGTTTTTGAATTGTTTGGTAAAAAATCTGGACCACACCTCCTGTTTTAAACTTCATACTTGGGAAGAACACCCGAGCTCGCCGTTCTTCGGCTACAGCGCCTAGGTCGCACAACTTCGGCGGATACCCCTCAACAAGGCTTGACTCGTCATCTTTTGAAGTTTACCGTCCCCCTAGTTTTTTTAAGCTGTCCCAGGTTAAATTGTCTGCGCTTCCTCTGGGGTAAAATCTGAGAATATTATTTGTAAAAAGAATTCGTGCTTTTTTCATTTAAACAGGTTTCAGGATGAACCATAACTCGTATACATATGCTTCTGAGGTTTGCTAATGGTAGGGGCGCTGCCGAGGGGGCGTGGGATGGCAAGAGGGTCATGACCCCTAATGCTTTTGGAAAAAATCATCTTTGAATAAATTCAAACTATAATCCCGTGTGCGGTTCATTCTCACCAGTAAATTGTTGGTGCTTTTCTATTCTGAACCAATATTGCTTTAGCGGTATGAGTACAAAATTTACTTTCTCACGCGTTGTGTGTGTAACGACTGTGTTTACGCGGTGAACACACTATATAACGTATTTGTGTGCCCCCCAAAGCAAAAAAATTTTACTAATGGTGACACTATACGTCAACGCCGTCGACGGCGGGTATGGCCGGACCAGCCACGCCGGGACCACTCGTTTTAGTTGACCGGATCGCAAGACCGCCCGCCGAATAATTTGCGAGCAGACGGCTCTGCTTTTATCTGACGTCAGGATATTTTTTGCGAAAAATGGTAAGATCCCTATCGTACAAATTTTGTTTCATACCACAAACAATTGCGTTTAGCTTTTTGTTTGCTTCGGTGTAAAATACCGTTTTAAAACCTAACATCGTGTGACTCTGGTCAGAAATTTATGAATCCGCCATGTTCGCTGGGCATTTAGAAAGCAATGCAACCGTGCCTAGATTTGTAAGGTACCTTTTGTCGGCCCATGTAAACATCAGGAGCGTAACGTTTTTCTGTGGGACTGCAATAGAGTAAACTTAAGCTTTAGACTAATGTGTTTGCTTGGCGTAGGCGTAGGCATAGGCTTAGTCTTAGGAATAAACTCATTCTTACCGCTTCGGCTTAGGCTTAGGCTTTGGAGTATGGTTATGATACTGTTCCGCCCCCTGTTCTTGTCATTGGTTCGTTTGTCTTTACCTAAAATATCTAGTACTGAAACGCTGATAATAAAATCAACACAGTTGCCAGTAGGGCAGTCTATTGAATAATCTAAACAAATATATAACCACCAAAAAGTTAAATTCAGGCTGCATTTTTTGAAATATTTTTAAATTTAAGGTCTTGTGAATTTTAAAATATTTGTATCCGCCAACCTAATTTTAAAGTATATCACTATTTAAACAGCAGAGGACAGCCAAACCGTGACGGATCCACAAATTTCTGACGAGGGGGTTGCTGAAATAAATTTAATTTCAATTCCTGCTAAAGGGGTATGTTTTGGAAATCATTTTTGACTTCAACATGACGTACCAAGATTGTCTTGGAGACCGGGTGACACGGGGGGCGGGGCATTGGGGACCGTGTCTTTCCCAAATTCGGCTGGTGCCCCCCCCCCCCCCGAATCCTTATCCTTGATTCAATAAGACAAGGTTTTCGCCAGACCAATGTGAAATTTATATTGAGGGGTTGCGGGACATACCCCACCATCATGGAAATTTTGGTAAAACTTTGGTAAGACGGTCCAGAGGGACTCAGTTTCGCTTCCTTGGGAACAAGTTTGGGTTCCCATTACGATAGTTTCAAACTCGACAGTAGGTCGTCTAAAATCCTTGTATGCCCCTCCTAAAAAATTTTCAGCCCCTTCTGACAAAGTGAGCTGGCTGCATGCGTGCAAAAAAGTGCTAGTTCGAATACTGATACTAGCGGATCCAGAGGGGCGGTGGGCTGGCGCGTCTTAGTATAATGGTAAGGTACTTGCCCCCCCAGCAAATGTTTTGATAAAATGATAAGATTCCTATCTTACAATTTTTCCACTCAGAAAATTGGCACAAATATGGCATACAGTCGAAATTGCGTTTGATATCATTTGCTTGCGCCACCCGTCAGAAATTTCCGGATCCGCAGCTGAATACTGATTGGTAGGCAAGTTTTGAAATCAAATTGAAACATTATTTGAAATATTTAAAAATTGGTTGTGTAGCAGCTTGCAACCTTGCGCCATGTCACAGAAGACATTTTGGTCCAAGTTTGCGGTTTGTTTTTGAAACTACAAAATTTAACAATAGCTTGTTTGGCCAATGTTGCTTTATAATGGAACATCCACGTTTACTGCACGCGCTACTGCAAAAAATGTCTGGGTATGAGTAAGGCTCGACGTCGTTTTAACACACTCTATTACGACACCACTATAAAGTCGGGTGGTAGATTAAGCGCATTCCTAAGCCTAAGCCTAAGCGTTGCAAAAGCGTATTCCTAAGCCTAAGCCTAAGCGTTGCAAAAGCGTATTCCTAAGCCTAAGCCTAAGCATTGCAAAAGCGTATTCCTAAGCCTAAGCGTTCCAAAAGCATATTCCTAAGCCTAAGCCTAAGCGTTCAATAAGCATATTCCTAAGCCTAAAGCCTAAGCGTAAACTTATTAGCCTAAGCGTTCCAAAAACATGTTCCTAAACCTAAGCGTTCCAAAAGCATATTCCTAAGCCTAAGCCTAAGCCTAAACCTATTAGCCTAAGCGTTGCAAAAGCGTATTACTAGATCTAAGCCTAAGCCTAAAGGGCTACCATAAACCGGGACTGCCCTTAAAGTAACATGAGCCGTTTGTTTGATGTTTCGTTATGTGCAATAAATACAGTTTAAAGTAATTTATGAAAAAAATTATTACAAGGCGTAAAAGCAAGACACTAAAACGAATCCGGCATACCAGTAAAATCAATGATAGGTCGCCGCCAAATATTTGCAATCAATATATCAGGGTTCTAACTGGAACTTATTATGCCGGAACAGGAACAGGAACACGAATGTTAAATAACTTTCAACACCGCATTACTGTTTTACTTTCATAGTGAATAGCCAAAAACGTGCCTTAAGCGAGATGGTTTACCGGAACAGGCCGAAATAGGCGTACAAAAATGTCTCATCACATTTAGTAACTGATATCAACCAATACTTCTTGATCACTTTACCAAAGGGATACTAAGCTCATCCAGACTAAGTGGATCCCACCAATGACGGTACAGTACCATGCTAAATCATTGTTTAACAAAATTTGCTTAAGTCCCTATAAAAACAGTAAAATGCCAGTTCTCAGAAACTTTATTCGCCACCAAACCGTAGAATATCGGCAAATGTTCCACATTTTTCTCATCGCTTAATGTCAAGACTTTTGGCTTAATTGTAGGCAATGATTTATGCCTGGTTAAGTTATTTCGTAAGCCTGAACCTAAGACTGCTGCACTGTAAACTTCAGTGAGTTAATCTAAACTCAGAATGAATTGAATCAACTGAAAAGCCTAAGCTGCAAATTAGTGGTTTCAGAACTGAGAATACTGAATTGATTTAACTCATTCTGAGCAAATTATTCAACTCACCCGGAATTAAATCAGCTCAGAGCGAATTAATATGTACTGCAACTAACTCAAAAAAGACCAAAAATTACTAATTCTCTCTTTGAGTTGATTAATTAACTCACTGGAATTTACAGTGTGAGAAAAGGTATACAAGAGCCGGATCGTGTTGCTTATAAGTCAACCAATATCATAAAACTATGGTTTTCGGTCAAAATATAGCACAGAAATTGAAGAAACGGTAATTAAAATTATGAACGAAAACAAAAAGTTATCGTACAGGCTTAAGTATTTTCAATAACATACATGTATGTTAGGTCAAATTATATATTACGTATTATTAAAGAATATTAGTATTATTATTATTATTGTCTGCCTTCGTTTGAAATCTGGTTCGCTCGGTATATATATTATGGTGCAACCGGAATTATGAAATATCGGAACCGGAAAACAGACAATATTTGTTGCGGAAAAATTCATTCGTAAAGCTATTTTGCGGAAAACATACAGTGAAAAATACCACATTTTTCTACCGGAACCGGAATTCCGGTTGCAGATTGCAAGTATATCTGTGTCGTAGTCTTTGAGTTATGCTGTAAATAGCAATAACTATTTGGAAACGGATTGGAGACTAAAGGCGACAAATATATTAGGACCTTAAAAAGTATATATACGTAAGGCATATACCGTATTATCGATATGAGACCATCAAAATATTCTTCAAACCCTTCGGCGATAAGTGACATTTGTGTAAATTTAAATATATTTGTTTTGATTGTTTTTGAATAATTTTGTCAAAAAATTATCTATGACTGGCAGCTTCCGCGTAATCGTGCTTAAGTAGTAGCACTTGAGCAATTTAAGTACACGCATTGTGACAGTGGGTAAAGAGTAAAACTACTCTTACAAAATGCCATTTTAGTGTCTGGCGTTGTGTTTAAGTGATTATTAACCCTTTCACTCATAGAGTACACTATGAGCAGCTAAATACAATACTGTACGAGCAATACACACACTGTGAGCCGCGTTTAACATTTTTATAACATATATGCGCAGTGCACAATCTTCACAAAACGGGAGAGCCCACTCGGGCTCGAGCGTCAAACTCCTATAGCTCATTGGTCATCGTAAACGCCTCTCACCCGTGAGACTGGGGATCGAATTTTACCTTGAAATTACATCTCATATGAAATTGAAAATATTCATTTCAGAAAGGGTTAAAGCGGTTTGTCAATATTTTTTTCTGATTATTTTCATTATTCTAAATTCACAAATTTGAAACGAGACCACGAGTTTTTTGGGTACGATTCCATTGCTGAAACTACAGGAGGCTGTTCGGCTCTGTGGCATTACGGGCCAGAGGGGGTACTGGTTCTGCTATTTTCTAAACGTACAATGTGACATCTGCCTACCAGGGTACAACAGGGAGGTGTGCCTCCGGCTCGGGCTCCGGCTGCGGTAGAATTTTTGCCGGAGGATCCGGAAATTTCGATAGTAAATTTTTGTATAATTTTGCAAAATTTATCTGTGTTTAGCTCGTTTCGTTTTACTTTTGTCACAATTTTCAAGAAACAATTTGTGAAATTTCGTAGAAAATGGGCGTAAAACCAAATAACTTAACAATAGCGCAGATATTGGCTAAAATCAACTAATTATCCGTCATTTTTACTATCTAATTTTGCTTCACCTCCGACTCCAGGATATTTCACCTCCGGTTGCACCATACTGCCTACGGTTTCGGCACCAAGCACATCTCTGGTTCCGGTACAATTTTTATCGAATCCAACAATATATTTATATCCTGATTTTACTTCACGTCCGGCTCCGGTTTCGGAGCCGATAAAACTTCTTAATCTCCATATCCGGCGCTGGTTTATTTAAGCTTCCGGTTGCACCCTGCTACCAGCCGTTCACACCAAAGGCACAGGATTGACTAGCCGGCGTGTCGAATCCTTCAACGCCCCTTTTACCCTATGCCACTGGCTTTAACGTCTGCGGCTATAGGAATGGCTGCGTATTGCTGGTGTCCGCAACTCGGCACTCATCTTATAGATTCACTCGCTGCGCAACCTGTACGATATCTCCTCGCCCTAGTGCGAATAAGAAGAAAATTGTCTTCGAACGACAACTATGATGCGGACACGGATACGAAAAACAATAAGTTACAACCAGCATCACAACGAAATGATCCAGAAATGTGATCCAAAATTGCGTCCATATGGCAATCCATATTGAATCCTTACTGTATCGGTTAAAATATTAAAATTTGTGTGAAGTTTTTCGTCTGAATCTTCTTGTTCGTTTGGTTCGCGATTAGTTTTTATTCTCAAGACTCCATATTTATAGGACTTTCGTTGGACAAATAATGGTGAAATGCCTTCGCGATAGGAATAAAATTCCGGCTAATTGTGATCCGGTCTTCCGGATACGATTTACGCCACCGTTTGTACCAAAAACGGGCACATGCAAACATCAGGGGCGGAACGTTTTTCTGCGGGACGGCAATAGAGTAAGCTTAAGCTTTAGACTAATTTTTCTGCTTGGCTTAGGTTTAGGCTTAAGAATATGCTCATTCTTACGCTTAGGCTTAGGTTTAGGCTTAGGTTTAGGCTTAGGAATATGCGTATAATACTGTTCCACCCCTGTTGTTTTACATTGGGTCAAAACGTATAACCGGCCGCTATGGTACCGGATTTCAATTTAACAGCATAGCATGTGTCCAAATTATAAAATTTGATTGGCCAAAAAGTTCACGAGCAGTTAATCCTATAGGCCAAACTGCTATTAAATAAAATAGCAGATTGGCCAAGGCCAATTAGTAATTGGCCAGAATAGCATATTAGCCTACGACATATTATTAACCCCTTCTCGCATTGAGTTGCCTGTCGGCAACTCAGCGCAGTGTATATATGTTATATAGTCTATATCGCACCGTGTTTAACAATTGCAACACGTATACATAGTACTAAATCACCACAAGACGTGACAGCCCCCTCGGGCTCGAGCGTCAAGCTCCTATAGTTGAATGGTGGTGGTGTTCGCCTCCCACTCCAGTCACTGGAGTTCGAATCCTAGCATAAAAGTGGGTCTCACGGGAAATAGAAAATATTCATGTGAGAAAGGGTTAAATAAAACAGCAGTTTATATAGGGTCCGTTTCAACGAATTTGTATCATGAAGTTTGCCAGGATTTAGCGGTCAGCGCAACCAACACAGATAGAATACAGGTTGCGTTTTGAAGAAATTGCAATCGAAGCAAGCGAGAATCCAGACGTAATTTCAGTATTAAAATCCCTTTGCAATAATCGCAAAATGCTGTTTGCTTCATGGATTCGGGATCTTGAATTCAAATAATCCGTCTGCCTACATGTCTGAGCGGTATTAAAACATTACATCTCTTAACAACTAATAACTAACAACCACAGGGTATGAATAGCAATGCAATTTTGCAAGCGAAGCGAACGAGAAACCAAACGATATTGATTCTGTTAAATATAAACAGTTTTATACAAAAAAAGTTATTTTAAATATTTGTTAAGGGCCCTAGTGGTGTGCTGGCTCACTTTGAATGGTATGGCAGGGCGCTAAATATGGTACTGTCCGTTTATCTGAGCAGGTCCGCAACAGCCACCTCGGTATCGCACTCTTGGATGGCCCAGTCCAAAGACGACCCTAACAAGACTTTTGAAACCAAAAATTTGAAAATTTTTTTAATCATCGCATGGTGTCCCCACCCTGGAATGTTAGAGCCCTACAATTTACCCTATTCCGGTACAGTATTTGAGGATATAAGTTTTTAGCATTTAACGCTGTCGGCTTGTAATTTCAAATATGGGATAAATACTAATTTAGGTAAAATTTACTTTAAAAGTTTGATTTTTTTAAGAAAATTCCATTTTTTTCCTATTTTTGAAGCGATTTGCATACTCACGGGCGTAGCCAGGATTGTGATTTGGACAGCGTCAAACTTAAGGTTAAATTTAATAATTTGTCCGTAACTTCACAGGGGTATTTTGTCAAACGTATAAGCAAAATAAATTTCTTCGAAACCACTATGGGGGGAGACGTGTTCATCTCAGGGTGCTCCCTCGTTTGCATATGCTTAAGCTTGTAAAATAAATGTTCGTGCTTATAATTCTATCTTGCATAATGTACACCGTTCACTGGTTATATTTCTGAAACATAACCAGACCAAATATCGAAACGAAAAACTGGTCAAAAACTAGCCGATGTTACTTTTAGGGGCGTAAGCGCCTTCCTAAGCCTAAGCCTAAGCCTAAGCCTAAGCCTAAGCCTAAGCCTAAGCCTAAGCCTAAGCGTTGCAAAAACGAGTTCCCAAGCGTAAGCCTAAGCCTCAGCCTAAGCAAAAAGTGTAATCTAGAATCTAAACCTACTCTTTTATAGACCCGTCAGAAACCTGGACGCCCCTTAAAGTAACATGGGCCCAAAACCTATAAAGTAACAGATCATAGTTTCAGTCGAAATCGTTCTATTTTGATGGATAAAATTTAGATTTTGCTCCAAGTCATTTTTAACAATGCGATTTTGGTTTATAGCGTCAAATTTCACGATGTCAAAATGTTTCTTGGTTCAAGTAAAACTAATTTGAAACTCGGCCAAGAGCTTAAAAAGTTGTTTACTCAGCCGAGAAAAGTTGTGTTTAAGCATCGATGAAAAGCCGCAACCCAGTCGAAAATTACCATTGCTCTTCTGGTCAGGGACAGCGAAGGAAGGGTACGGGCACGTGGACCGTCGAATGATTTTGACAAATTTATTTCTATTAAATGCTAACCTGTGGCAACAGGACTGAAATATAAAACATTATATATAAATATATTTATACATATATATCAGGGTGCAACCGGAATTCCGGTTCCAGTAGGGAAATGCGGTATTTTGCACTATCCGGTTCCGGTAAGCGCTTAAAAACGAATTTTTCGGTAACAAATATGTTTTATTTTCCGGCTCCGGTTCCGGTTCCAGTATTTTGAAATTCCGGTTGCACCCTGATATATATATACTTTTATTTATTTATTTATTTATTTGTTTATTTATTTATTTATTTCCGAACCACAATCCTGATACTACCGTATCATACTCGACATACCTACCCTGTTTAATTCAGACCGGAACATTTCGTTCAATGGTATATAAATTGTGACCAAATTTTCGATTGTTGAAGACGCTTTAAGGGCCCTCAAAAAGCGAATTTCGTAAAGTTGGTTGTGAAATAACCACAAGAAGCCGTGAAAAGCGAATATTTTCAAACTCTGATTCTTGTTCAGCATTGCAAATGCAGTTCACCTTGCATGCGGCGCATGTATAGAACAGGGCTGGAACAGTAGTATAAGCATATTTCTAAGCCTAAGCCTAAGTCTAAGCCTAAGTGTAAGCGTATGGATGAGCCTATTCCTAAGCCTAAGTCTAAGCCTAAGTGTAAGCGTATGGATGAGCCTATTCCTAAGCCTAAGCCTAAGCCTAAGCGTAGATTTATTGGGGGGGCCAAAATTTTTCAAGGGTGGGTTGAGCTCCCGCTGACTCCCCATTGGCTACGGATCCGTAAGAAATATAATCAAAAGACCCTGAAACTACTGATATAGCGTAGAATAGCTAAAATTTGTATCTGATAATACCAAAACCCTACAGCTATACAGCAATCGACTAAAGTTTCGAACAAAACCCAAACGCATATTTGACTTCTTGTCACAGGAAATAATAATTTACCCTGGTTTTATACTAAATTATGATGGTAAACGTTTAACAACCGGTAAACTTAACCGTGACCTTAGAGTTATCTTAGTTTATCTTCAGCGCGTTTTAGCTTTTGATACCGCAAAAAGTCACTCGATTGAATATTCACACTCGGTAAAGTTTTGATGCAAAAACATTTTTTGTCAAAGTTTTCTACTGCGAAATACTCCCTAATTACTTAGCTAATAAAAGGTTTGATTACAGTATTGCTAGAAATTGCTATAACTGTGTCTAAGAAGACGCTGTGCTTGAGTTAAAGTCAAGACAAACTCTTCGCTTCAACGTTTATATTTTCGTTTAATTACTGTGTTTTGTTTAGCCAAAGTGAACTGTGGTTTAGATAAAATATGAAAATAATCAATTGGGATTTCGCAGTAAGAGTCGCACAGTCCTTTGGCATCATAGCTTGGGTAGGCTTGAGTACGATGGTTTTGAGTACGGCTGAAAAATAAGCGGCGTTCTTACGAGGTTTCGATCCCATGACCGAAAGATTCTTAGTCCAGTGTGTTTTACCACTAAGCTACGCCGTCTCAAAATCAACTGCAGAGTTTTTAGGGTTTCATGTCTAAATTGAACATCGCCATGTTTATACTGCTGTCGCATATGTACGATATATATACATATATTAAATATAAATATATAAATATAAATATATATATTTATATATTTATATACATATATAAAATATGTATTTGTAAATTTTGATGTATACTAAAAAGCCACATTTGCGCAATGCGCAAAGTTTAGTGAACCCACAACAATCAGCATGCAAAGTTTCTTTCCACATAACAATCACATTACTGTTCGATGAAAATGCAGTAAACAAGGAACATTGCCCAAAATACGTATGTGCAGCATTCCAGCTTTAATTATAAGATATATATTTATTTACATATATGTGTATATGTGTATTAGCAACATAATAACACCAATAATCTGCAGTTCAACGTTAATTAATGTGTTGAAAGCGTCGAAAATAGCTTCTGCATGATTTTTTTTCTAAAACCTTAACAATACTCATTAAATTAGGCTATTACATGCTTCAAAACACTACGAAACGCCGCTTAGATGGTTAAAATTCAAATTTATTAGCATCGTAAACGCTTGTTTTTGCTTGGCTCCCAAAAAATATCCTATAAAACAACATTTTGAAATGTTCGAGAGACCCAAGCCGCTCTACATTCTGTGAACCTTAAAACTGTTTTCGTTCAAAGCAAAAGTTTGAACGATAACCAGCGTCCGAGTTTAGTGTCACAAAGGCGTTGAACGGCCCAAGATGTAAACGAGTTGAACCCATCAATTGAAGAGTAAAATCGTACATTTCGACGCTTAAATCTCAAGAAGATGCGTTGCAATAATTTCATTGGCCAATGTAAACAACAGGGGCGGAACAGTATTGTAAGCTTATTTCTAAGCGTAAGCCTGAGCCTAAGCGTAAGAATGAATTTATTCATGATAAGTTCATTCTAAATCGGCTTTTTTTCTGGTGTTCTTTACAAATTTCTGGGGGTGGGGCATACGTCCCTCTTATCGGCGTTTTACCCTCACCCCCTCAATTTTAGATGGTTCGCGTGTTTCGTCAAGTTGTTCAAATTAACACGCTATTAAAATGTGACCAGCTTCAAAAATTTAAGTTCTATTCACAGTTCAAGTTTTTTTAAAGACGTCTTCTACCATTCAGTGGTGTTGAAATTTAAATGTGAGACAAACAGAATATTTTTAATTCAATTGTTTGCGCCGCTTTAGCCATGACCTCAAGGGGTGTTCCCGTCAAAACATTCATTCTATCGCCAAGCGGCATAATACAAAGGGACCAGTAAAACGGATCTCCATTGCGGAATTTCTGAAGACATGAAAGAGGCACATTTAACAGTATATATGGCATAACCTTCAGGATTCTGAATGTTAGGTCCGTGGCCAAGTCGTTCAATCCCTTCCATAAGCGTACGAATGCCCCATGACAAAGATTTCCGTTTTACAATACGTCATTCGATATGACAGCGAACGTCATCACAAGTACAGCGCTACACTGTAATTTCCAATGAGTTGATTGGTCAGTTCAGCTAGCGACTTAGTTATTTCTGAATTAAAATCAGTAAACATTAACTCGCTCTGAGTTGAGTTGACTCTGGGTGAGTTGATTAATTAATTCAGCATAAATTGAATCAACTCAAAATTCTGAGTTCTGATAGTCCTAACTTAGACTGAGTGATTCAACTCATTTTGAGTTAAAATAAACTTACCGAAATTTACAGTGTATACCCGTTTTAAGTACGAAGACTCTGATAAACCGCATCGTAATGATAATCGATCCGTGTTTATGAGCACTATAGTCACTTAGCTAGCGGAAACTGCTGCAATATTGAGACAAACTGCAAAATTCAACTCAACCACAATGTATGTCACTGTTAATTTCAATGAGTTGATTTTAACTCAGAATGAGTTGAATCCACTCAGAGGTCTGAGCTCTGAATTATTGACTGTCAGAACTCTGAATGCTGAATTGATTTAACTCATTCTGAGTTAATTGATTAATTAACCCAGAATTAAATCAACTCAGAGTGAGTTAATGTTTACTGTTGTGAACTCAGAAATAACCAGAAATAACTAATTCTCCATCTGAGTTGATTAATCAATTCATCGGAATTTACAATGTACATTTATTCATGGTTGATGCTGCTCATGAAACTTGATAAACTGTATTGCTCAATGCATTCCATAGCCAGTATTCTCAAATGTATGTAGCACATATTTCCAGTTAGTGATAGGTCCTGTAACTTTCGAACTAACGCAACCTGAGGTTCGAAATTCCGCACATTGTTCGCGTTTGATCGGCCCTGCTTCTGTACCAATTTTGAGATCTGCAACTGCAGATGTTCGTCAGTTTGAAAAGCTATCGCTAACTGATCATAGGAGCTATATGAATAAAGACCAATTTTTTCACTAAATATTACAATGAGTGCGTTAAGCTGAAAATAAATTTCTACATCATAACTGGTTAGCTAAGTAACCAGCCCTTGCTATTAATTAGCAAAATCGAAATCTTTCAAATCAGTGTCAGGTAAATTCGTATGAAACGACTGAAAAATTAGCCTAAAATTTACGCAAAAGCATATATTGATTAGCTTGAATCACGAAATTGACACAAACACCGCATTCAGTATTAGATATTCGGCCAAAAATTAAGCTTTAAGCTGACTCTGGTGATGTCGAATTTGACGCAGTTTTTGTAGTCCCTTAGAGCCTATTTCGGAAGAGAGTCAATTTGACTCACCATTTTTTGCAGTGTGGCATTGTAATTTTACAAGTTTGGTTTTCATAATTCGAATTCAGAAAGACACAAATTAATTAATTAACCTTCTCACGTATGATTATTTTTTAGATTCAAGTTGAATTCACGCTGGGTTTGAATCCACCAGTCTCTCGGGCCAGGTGGGGCGTTTAAGCATAGCACTCATGGTCCATGTATACAACAGGGCCGGATCGTTTTCCGGAGGGGCTACAATAGAGTCTGTTTAAGCTTTAGACTAATTTTTTTCCTTAGGCTTAGGCTTAGGCTTAGGAATAGGCTCACCCATACGCTTTGGCTTAAGCTTAGTCTTATAGGCTTAGGCTTAGAAATATGCTTATACTAATGTTCCAGCCCTGTTCTATACATGGGCCGCACTCATCTACACGAGCTTGAAACTCGAGCCAAGTGGACTCGCACGTTCCGCCCACAAGGTGAGCTGGCTACGGGCCTGATTATACGTATGTATGTATATATAATATAGGTTTGATACTTCCTTCTTATCGGGTTGCACGGTTCCACCTATTTTTTCAGGCTCAGTACCAATTCAGGTTCGAGTGTTCGCAAACCAGTTTTGTGTAAATACACGACTACAACAACCAATCAAATGTGTTCTCGGTTGATCAGAGGACAAATATTGACACAGATATAGAAAAATTTTGGAATTTAGTTTCTTAGCCAGGGCATAGGCAATACAGCAATTGTGGATGATCAAACGGCCAAGCCAATCATTATTATTGGCCAGTTTCGCCGTAGCAGGAAGGTTTTAGGTATCGCAACCCATAGAGCGTATATTAAATAGCGTTTCAGCTCATTCCTGCTGTGGCCGGTCCAAATGAGACGAACGGTATGTTGGTACAACAAAATAATACAAACGATAAAATGGGAATTTTTTGGCAACGGACAAGAAAACCCGTTTTGAGACGGTGGGAACCTGTTTCTGCTATTTTTGTACTTTATTAACGGTATGATTTACGTTTAAAATTTACATGGCTAGTACAAATTGAAAAAATTCTAAAATTTGATTGGACAAAGCTATATGTCACGACTCGTGATATACCCCCTATAAAATTACTGAACACACGTCAGAAATAAGCCACTTTTTGCCGGCTACACTGCAAAAAATGATGAGTCAAATTTGACTGTCTCCGAAATGGGCTCCTCAAGACTACACAAACTGAGTCAAATTAGACTCCGCCAGAGTCAAACGTGCGACTCAGTGAGTCGAATGTGAGACTCTTGCGGGAGTCGAATTTGACATAGTTTGTGTAGTCAAGTAGAGCCTATTTCGGACAGACTCAATTTGACTCACCACGTTTTGCAGTGTAGCAGCCGACATTTGCTATAAATCAAAACAATTTTCTCGGTCACAAATCTCGTTGTCAAACACAAAAGCTGTACGTTATTGAAGTGAAACGCTGGCGTCGCCGCTGGCAAAATATCTTAAATTGGTGGCTCAATCTTAGGTCATTACAGCCCCATTCATTTCAATGTCGATTTTGTGTTGCGCAATTTTAGTTGTTTCTGCAACTTGGTCGTTTGTCAGAAAATCAAAATAACAAGAAATTGAAATTTAATTTTAGTTGTCTAAAAATACATTCTATTGTTATATAGAAAAATAGCTGATAAAAGTTACCGTCAATGTTACTTTATGGGGCGTGTAACAGTAGATTAAGCGTATTCGTAAGCCTAAGCCTAAGCGTTGCAAAAATGAATTGCTTAGTCTAAGCCTAAGCCTTAAGCAAAAAAATATATAATCTAAAATTTAAACCTATTCTTTTATGGACTCGCCAGAAACCTGGACGCCCCTTCAAGTAACATGGACCAAAGTTACAAATAAAGTTGTCGCAAAGTTTGTTTACGCTACGCTCTGTGGGTTCGGGTCCGTAGCGAAGGACGATCCATCAGTCCCCCTGGAACTATTTTGGCACCCCTACAAAATTTTCAACCTTGCTTTTAAGTCATCAAAAACTCTTGATCAGCTGGCTAAGGTCTTGAGTGGGTTCCACAGTAGTTCCCTTTCATAGTTCCGTATTTATTCCGAAGCGATTATTGGAATCTTGTTAACCTGGCAATTTTTCGACCACCATTATGCTTAAACTTTTACAATACGAATACTGCTGGGTGACGAATTGTCGTAGATTCGACGATATACATTGCCAAAATGATATCTTAGCTACATCCGTGTTGAAAACCACCTTTCTCACAAAACGCGCACAAATCTTGAGTCGATGCACAAATCCTGCGCCCCTGGCGTAGAAATCGGTAAACTAAAACTACATGAAATCAAATCATGAACTTGTATGTTTACTAGTATTTTGTGTGAAAACTAGCGCATAAGCTTTAATCTGCTCCGAGCAATCGTCTTTCACATAAAGATACACTAAATTTAGGTACTAAAAACTATTTATAAATTATAAGAAAACAAAATAAGTTGACGTGATAGTACGTATTGCTTCTAAAAATCATATCCATTATCGCCGCCTGAATCAACGGGACAGCCACGTGGACTTATGTCCCCCCCGTCAAAAATGAAAATTTTTGCGTTAAAATTTAATATTAAAATTGAGTTTGGCTTTACGCTCGGTTCGTTTGCGACCTTTTTTTGATTTGCATATCCCGTGACGTCCCTGGCCAGGAAGTTCTGGATCCGCCAGTATCCATTAGGAATTTTACTTAGACTTCGCTCGTGGTTTTGGAACAAGTTTTCAAAAAAGCGGCACAATAAATGAAATATATATTTTGTATCTGCTGTACTTTTAAAGTATTACGATGACGTTGTACTTTTGATGACGTCCGACGACGGACGGCACGACAAGTATAGCGTCATCATTAATGGTTATAACAAAATTTCGGTTCCGGCTAAAGTTATTTTAAGCTCGAGGAAGGGGCTGACACGTGATAATCCTGAGCTATAAGAGATTTGTCTTATAGCTCAAGGCTATCACGAAGTCATTTTGATAATGGCCTCGTAATAGCCTTGGGCTATAGCGTACTTTGTGGCACCGTTGACAAAATTATTGTGAACGGCGCATTATGGAGTCAAAAGTTACAAAACCTGTTATCAACTCGCGATAACTGCCAAATACCCTCAACAACATGGTTCTATAAATTAAAGGGGTGTATCGAACACAAGGGATTGAGGGTATATAACCCCTCTCAAATTTCCTGAACGTCAGGATGACACGTTTAACAGGTTTTGAAAAGATGACCATTTTCACCTTTAGGTTCGAAAATATTTAACCTAAATCAACCTGAAATGAAAACCTATTAACTACCTCACTAAACTTTGTCTAAAAAACAAATAAAACCAGAAATAACAACATAAACTTGGCTTAAAACACAAACTTACCAAACATTTTGCCTAACAACGGTTGTGTTTCTTCTCCACCATTCGAACGGCCGTCCGGAACGTGAGCATTGCCAGCCCGAAGGCCGGCCGCTGACGCGTACGGCGACGACTGTGGGTTGACCGAATTCGGCATCATGCCGCACCGTAGTAAACTGCCCCCAGCGTCGGTGGTCGATTTTGAACCGATCCTTCGATCGAGTAAACTTTCTTCACAAACGTCGTCTTCACCAGTTTGACATCCAGGTAATGATTTTTCGATTATCATATGCGGCGCAATCTGATTCCGTTCGGCAAGCTTAATGCTAATATGCGACCTGTGCATTTAGGCGAATCGTGTGGCGTATTTGCAAAACCGCAGTTCTGGTTTACCAATTTAACCGCTAGGTAGCACACAGATTAACAACGGTGGTTTTTAGGAAACGATTTGATGCGGTATTTTACGCTGGTTTTGGCAAAACACTAAAAATTAGCGAAATGGTGAAATTTTGGCAAAATTAACCAGGTTTTGCATTGGGTTACAAATGTTTAAGTATATTTTTTCAATTTGAATTTACGTTTTGTTCGGCGTTTCGGCTGTGTTTGGATGAAGTGCTAATATCGGATACGAAACAAGGAAATTGTAGCAGGAATAAATAATATTGCGCAGTAAAACAGGTGTATAGTTAATTAAATAATAATCCTTTATAGATAAATCATCGTTATTACACTGCAAAAAATGATGAGTCAAATTGGACTCTCTCCGAAACAGGCTGTTACGGACTACACAAATTGAGTCAAATTCGACTCAGCCATAGTCAAATTCGACTCACTGAGTCGCACGTTTGACTCTGGCGGAGTCGCATTTTGACTAAGTTTGTGCAGTCCCTAAAAGCATATTTCGGTGAGAGTCAATTTGATTCACCATTTTTTGCAGTGTAGTCTTAGCGTTTGCTTTTGATGCAAGGCTAAAATGATCAGTGTCTCAAGCTTAACGAAAGCTTTATCATCAGTTAGCGATAGGTTTTCAAACAAACGAACGCATTTTTTGTATGCTGGATTTACGGAGATACGGCATATATTTTTGTCTAAAGTTAAAAACGGACTAAAGTCAAAGATCATTAAAATATATCTATGTGACGTATCTTGGTCTATCCTAGAATATGCCTATAACCTAAGCCTGTATAGACAGTATTTATCAATGAATGCTTAGCGTATTTTTCAAGCGTAAAATTTTAAAAAGTTCTTTTTGGAAAATAGTCTAAGTATCATTAAGTAAAGTCTTGTGGGGGCTTCAAGGCTAACTTTTAGACAAGTATGTGCCAATGTATAGAACAATGGTGGAACAGAAGTATAAGCGTATTCCTAAGCCAAAGTCTCAGCGTAAGAATGAGCTTATATTTCAACCTAAGTCTAAGCAAAACAATTAGTCTAAAGCTTACTCTATTACAGACCCACAGGCAAACGTTCCGACTCTGACCTTTGCATGGGCCCATGCATGCGTCAGTCAGTGAGAAAACCGTTTTGTTTTCGTCATTTTGTGCCAAATCAAGTTTAGGCAGCAAAATTTGATAGCCGCAATGGTGTCCATGAAATACACATCCGATTGTTTTAGGCTTAAAATTGTTCGAGTCGGTGATGATTCTGTATTTTTGAAAAATTTGTATCCAAAAATATACACACCGTAGAAAATGTCACCAATGTAAAGAACAGGGACGAAACAGTATTATAAGCATTTTCCAAAGCCTAAGCCTAAGCCTAAGCCTAAGCATATTCCTAAGCCTAAGCCTAAGCCCAAGTCTAAGCCTAAGCGTAAGAATAAGTTTATTCCTAAATCTAAGCTTAAGCCTAAGTCTACTTAGCCAAGCTCAAAAAATTAGACCAAAAGCTTAAGTTTATCTTTTTTCTAGTCCTACAGTAAAACGTTCCGCCCCTGATCTTTACATGTGCCCAAATGTCTACAGATACATATCTGTAATATTTAAAAATCATTGCTACCAGAAGTCGATAACTTAAAACTGTTGCAAAAAATGTAACAAAAGCCATCCAATAGGATTTCCATTCCAAATCCCCTCCAACAATGTCGGCACTGTCTATGCTTAATAAACAACCTTAACCAGAACCTGTAAAAAACTTACTGTGGTACAGGTTTACTGTTACCAGGAACACTTTTGGTTTTCACTCTATTGTTCTTGTTATCAGCTGAATTGGGCCTTTAGTCTTAGAAAAAAATCGCCTTTGCAAGCGGCGCTTAGGATACGTCTCGAAACCCTTTATTAGACTCATTATTCTAGTGATAAGCGAGAAATTAACTCTAATTTATTGTGACTTGAAGCGATAAACTTTTCTGCTAAACTCATCAGATTTGATAAGATTGCACAAAAGCGCTAAATTTGTTCTCGCAGGGCACACAATTGCGTAATCAGGGTTTCGGTTTGAAGAAGGGTATCCCAATTACCGCAATATATATATAATTTATATACAGAAATATGTACATATATAGATATATACATATATATGTATGTACATAGATTTATGTATATATACATATATATATATCAGATTGCAACCACAATTCCGGTTCCGGTAAAAAATCCGGTATTTTTTCACCGGAATTTTCAGGTATTTTCGGTATTGAAAATTTTTCTCATTCGAAAATTTAAAAAAAATTGGCATATTAAACTTGCTTGTTTTTCTAAAATCGTCTGAGCGTGTATTGCCAAAATTTTCAATTCATGGCATACTCCATAACTTATCATATGTTTCCATCTGCTGCATTTGTTTCAAGATTTTGGCATTGTAAATGGTGTGTTTGCAGCATTAAAAGCGATAAAACAGCGTTAAAAATTTGTTTTTCGGTAACAAGTATTTTTTATTCTGCGGTTCCGGTATTATTTTAACTTTCCGGTTGCGGTATTTTATAATTCCGGTTGCACTCTGATTAGCAAAAATATTTATTAATGAATAAATATTTTTCAAAATAATCCGCAGAAGCCAAGAGGTCACCCTTGAACCGCATCTGTTTCTATTTCCGGCTGTTGAAGCTTGAAAAGTTAGAAACTTGGTGGCTGTTATAACTTAAAATACAATTTTTTGTTAGGTTTTTCAGCCTGATTCCCCCTCATTAGTTGTGATTTGGGTGTGAGCTTTGAGTTGTATTTTAGTTGAATTTAGACGAAAGTATTTCTCATATAAGCGAAATAATACCCAATGCTCAGTGTTTACCCCTTCTCACATAGCGCAGTGTATATACGTTAAATAATATATACCGCACCGTGTCCCCTCGGGCTCGAGCGTCAAGCTCATATAGCTGAGTGGTGATGGTATACGCCTCCCACTCCAGGCACTGGAGGTCGAATCCTAGTATATAAGTATTTCTCAGGTGAAATAGAAAATATTCATGTGAGAAAGGGTTAAGCGAAAAATTTTCAGTTTACTATCTTTAACAATTATTACGTGTGAACGCAACGAAGACGTCTTCACAAACATGAGATGTCTCTGGGGTGCGATTGTCAAAGTTCAGAGCAGTGCGTGGGGCATAACCCATTCTGCACCAAATCTAAAACACTCCAAATATACGGCCAATGTTACAGAACATGGCTGTAAACGGCAATATATTAAGCATATCCCTATGACTAAGCCTAAGCCTAAGGGTAACAATGACCATATACCTACACTGCAAAGAATGGCGAGTCAAATAGACTCTCTCCGAAATAGGCTCTACGAGAGTTTCACAAACTGAGTCAAAGTCGACTCTGCTAGAGTCAAATTCAGCTCACTGACTCGCATGTTTGACTCTTGCGGAATCGAATTTGACTCAGTTTGTGTACTCCCGTAGAGCCTATTTCGGAGAGAGTCAATTTGACTCACCATTTTTTGCTGTATAAACGTTAACGTGAGCAAATAAATACGTCTAAAGCTTAAGCTTACTCTATTGCAGTCCCGCAAAAAACCGTTCAACTGCAACGCCTACGTCCGGTCAAAATTTCAGTCTAAAACTAAACTTTGAAAGATTAGAAAACCCATACTAATCTGTTCGTTCAATAGTTGGATTTGATTTTACGAAATAAGCGCTCTAAGTTTTGCTACAGCCGAAACAAAATATTTTATTGATAGCTGTAAATTGTCCGAAAACACAGTTTTTCTGGTCAAAATTGTAAAATAGCCAAAGGTTAGCTTGTTTTTCCTAAATTTTAAAAGTTTTACCACAACTCCGGTAACGGTTTGACTAATTTAAATTGAGATTGATATTGGTGGTATAAAATTAGAAATATTTCAATTATAGAACATACTAATGATAAATCAGAAGGGTGTCAGACAATGTAGGAACTGGGACATCATACCATTTTTACAGTTAACCAGATGAACAAGCATCCTTACAGGACTCGGATCAAAATTCAAGCTTACGCATCGATAAGCGAGCGATTAAGCCCTGTGCCACGTGGCTCGCCTCGCTTGTCCAACTGCTCCTCTTGTCGACTACTGTAGTGACCCCAATAAGAGGGGGTAATGAAACGCTGTAAATTCCAATGAGTTGATTAATCAATTCAGCTAGCGAGTTGGTTATTTCTGAATTAATATCAGTAAACATTAACTCATTCTGAGTTGAGTTGATTCTCACTCAGGGTTGAGTTGACTCTGGGTGAGTTAGCTAATTCATTAATAATGAATTGAATCAACTCAAAATTCTAAGTTCTGATAGTCCTGACTCAGATTGAGTGATTTAACTCATTCTGAGTTAAAATCAACTCACTGAAATTTACAGTCAAGGACGTCCCATTTTGAGTCCGAATCAATAGGAGTCCGTAAAGTGATTAGCCAGGTTTTGACCAGCATTCAAACCGAAACTGGTTTATATTGGAATCGGTACATCAAATTATGCCGGAATCGTAGTCGGAACTCGTTCTGAATCAGAATTATAATCGTAATCGGAATTCTGGTTGCACCCTGGTTTTGACTCATGCTTTGAAGCAAACAAAGCTGTATTGCTGTAAGGTCAGCATTAAAAAATTGTACGATGGCCTAAGCCGGTCGTCTCAGATGACGTGCTCAGAAACAGGGCTGGCAAACCCGAAAACCCGAGTATAAACCTGGCAAACAAAACCCGAAAAAAATGTGTTTCGTTCAGCAAAGAATATTAACAGTCTTAACCATGAACGTGAGAAAATTCAAACTCGTTTATACTCAAAAATATAATATTTTTGTCAAAGAAATAAAAGTTTATCGTTAAATCGAAATGAATTATGCATTCCGGACGCTACGAGTGACAGCCGGGGGAAATTTTAAGACAAAAAAGACCTCAAATCATTTCGGTTAAGAATTATTTTCAAGCTCAACTCACAGCTGCGGACATGACACTCTACATAAGGGATATACATTCTTAAACTCATTGATATGTTAAAAATATAGCCATTTCTGAAAACTTTTACACTGAAACTTGTGTTTCAAAAATGTTAGTAAATATTTTTTTACTCAAAATGTTCGCTTGTAAAATATCTTTATTACAAGTTATACCATCCCTTAACGGAATCGTGACTACGATTCTTTCTGAGCTACGGACGTCAGACGCTTTTAAAACTAAATTTTTGTCTAAAATAGACGCAAAAAATGCTAAGTTTTGCGATGATTGCTAATATTTGGTATAGCGCACGTTTGGAAGATATTTGTTTTTAGCTCGTTCGGTCTATTAAAAGCAAATTTTATATATATTTATATATAATCTTAAATGCGGAAGTTTATTAATTTATCGAGATCAAGAGCAAATAGTATTGTTAAACATTGAATTTTTGAAATATTATCCACCTAAAATTTAAAAAATTTAAAAAAATAAAATATATTTTTAGCAGTTTTTGACTTTGTCCACCAAAATAAGCTATGTTCAAACATTGCAGCGCCGGCCTTCGAAGCTTCGGCCCATGTGTAGAACAGGGCCGGAACAGTAGTATAAGCATATTCCTAAGCCTAGGCCTAAGCCTAAGCTTAAGCCTAAGCGTAAGCAAACAAATTAGTCTAAAGCTTGAACTGACTCTATAATAGCCCTCCGGAAAACGATAAGGTCCTGTTCTATACATCGGACGAAGTTTCTATGAGCTCGATGTGCTACAAATTTAAAATTACACGGCAAATTCCAGTGAGTTGATACTAACTCAGAGTGAGTTGAATCCACTCAGAAGCCTGAGCTTTGAATTAGGTTTTCTCAGAACTCAGAATTCTGAATTGACTGAATTCATTCTGAGTTAATTGATCAACTCATCCAGAATGAAATCAGCTCTCAGACTGAGTTATTTTTACTGTTAGTAAATTCAGAAGTAACCAGAAATTAAAAAATGTCTCTCTGAGTCGATTAATCCACTCATTGGAATTTACAGTGTACATTGTTATTGTAAATATATAATCTCAAAATTGCCATTCGTAAGCCTAAGCCTAAGCCTAAGACAAGCAAAAAATTAGTCTAAAGCTTCAACCTTACTCTATTGCAGTCCCACAGAAAAACGTTCCACCCCTGATCTTTACATCGGCCCAAATTTTAAATTTTCCGCAGAAATAGAGTCAATCAAATTTGAAAATTGCAATCAATGCTTTCCGTTCAGTTATTTGAACGTTCCAAGACTTATCATCAACTGGCAATAGATGCTACACACATTTAACGGTCACAGAGCTTAAATTTCAATCACCTTATAAGCTTTCCAATGTAACCATGAAAATATTTTTAAATATTTTCACATAATTAAGTAACAAAAAACATATCAATCAGTTTAAACACGAAACAGGCTTGTGCGGAACAATACCCAAGGTCTGTATGTATTTTTTGACGCGATCCAGTAACGCATACAAAGGTAGACAGGGATATTTACGAGTCCTTAAAATTTTTAGAGAAATGAAAAAAAAAAACCCGCTTTTAGAAGCATTGATAATTACTTAGCTAATCTCAATTAGGTTTATTCGCTCGCTCGCAAAAACGGGTTATATGACCCTGGTGAAAAATATTTCAAATTCCTCAAATTGAGTGTGGCTTTTGAAGCGAACCCGTACATTATTGACGGTATTGGTTTCATATTTAGACTACGGCATTGTTGCAGTTTCGTTATTGTGTTCAAATTATCAACCTGTCCAGCTATCGGTTCCTATAGACATCCGTTTCCTGTTCTTGGATAATATTCAGGTCTGTATTTTAGCTTTTCAATAATATTTGTATACGTTTTAAATTATGGCCGTATGCTTTACACGGTCGGGTCTTGAGTAATGCAGTTTATAGGCCGTGGGCGCCGCTCGCCTTGAGTTAGGCTGTTATTTCTGGTTTGCATTTAGGCTCTGGTTTCGATTTAGGCAGGCTACGGGGTTTGAGTTTGGGTCAGATTTAGGCTAACGCATTGCGATAAGATTTAGGTTTTAGGCTTAGGCTCAGGTTTTTAGTTTAGGCTTAGGCAATGCGTTTAGGTTTTTGTTTAAACTTGGACCGCTGCTTAATCTTCGATTTAGCCAGGTGCGGACTAACCATATGCTGTATTGGCCCAAGCCTGATGCTAAAAGTTTGGTTTCAGTAGAAAGGCAAACGTTTTATGATCTTTAACACTGGATCGGTCCCAAGGCAGAATCTTGGTTACTTGTGCCTACTTGAAGTTAAATTTAAAAGGTTTTCAACAAACAGTCTATGGTACTGTTAATCCTAAATTAAATAGCACTAAAATCCGGCAATCACAGTAAACTGGTTCGAAAGTTACAAGACCTATAACCAACTGCTGTTGATGCTACAACCAATTAAAAACAGTTTCGATTTCAGAACTGGCTCGGCAGTATATATGCACGGCAATACTTGCACAAAATATATAAACAATGCAAAAAATAGTGAGTAAAATTGACTCTCTCCGAAATAGGCTCAACAAAACTACACAAATTGAGTTAAATTCGACTCCGCCCGAGTCAAACGTGCGACTTAGTGAGTCAAATTTGACTCTGACGGAGTCGAATTTGATTCAGATTGTGTAGTCCCGTAGAACCGATTTCGGACAGCATCCATTTCTATCACTATTTTTGCCGTATATATATATAAAACTATGCATTTCGAAATCGAAGCAAAAGTAGCTTACCCGCTAGCTTGAGGCAATACGAAACGAGAAAATTGATACAAGTTGCAAGCGTTGATTGTTAATCTCACCTCGTAAATATTGTATCTTAAAGACGAAATGAATTCAGAAAACAAACAATATCTGGCCTGACGCATTTCTATTTACTGAAGCAAGGAGTTTTCGAATTGATGAAATTTCAGATTACAAGTTGTCGGTCGACGAATTGTTGTGATACGCTTTGAAAAATGCTTAACCAAAAGTTGTTAAATATCCACAGTCCGCATTGCAAAAAAGTCACTACAAAACAACACACAATAACCCGTGTCAAATATGCATCGCAGTCCAAATTTGCATAATTCTTCTAAAAATTGGCCAAAATTATTTTTTTCGCACCCGACAAATATTTCTAAGGGCAGATTCTGGACTATTTTTTCAAAAAACGGGTCTTATAAAACTTTGACAACTGCAAAATAATATTTTTTCTGATTTGAAACAAAATTTTTTATATTTTAAGTATTCAAATGGTAAATTTGACTCGCATGTATTTTGGGAATTGTTTGCATTTTGTAAAATCGGATACTTTGAATAGCGTCGCGCACCGGTTTGGATCGACCGGTACCTTAAACCCGCGTACGCGGTCGCAAACTTGTATTTCATGCTAAGCGAAGATTTGCCAAACGTGAAGAATGGCGAAAAAATATACGATTTTAGCAATAAATCCTCACTTAAATATTTTGACTAAACTGAATTATCATCGAAAAATTGAACAAGGCTGTCGTTTACGCTTAAGACCGAGATACGGTTATAGCGAGGGGCGTAGGTAAACTTTAAGGGTTTTGCCGAAATACGAAAGCAACGCAAACTCAAAGAGAATGTGACGTTTGGCTAACTTTGTATCAATGCGAAGATTTTAAGAATTGGAAATTAAGCGCCGGTTGGACGCAAAAAGATGTAGTAAATTGTAGGTAAATAGTCAAAATTTGTTTCATAATAAAGACATACACGTAGCCAGCTCATCTTGCTGAGGGAGCTAAAAAAGTTTCACGGGAAGCATACAAAGGATTTCGACGACTTACAAGCAAGGTTGAAAATTTTTCAGGAGAGGGAGGGTAGAATTATTTCAGGGCGAAAAGCTTGAACCGTTCTGGCCACCCTCTGACTGCGGGTCGGCAGTTAGATCGATTTAAACGTAACAACTGCGCAATATTCGTTTGGATTTAAGGCGAAATTTTAGGCATCAAAAACACGCGTTGATTGACGGACTATGGAAAAAATGGTAAATTTTAACTTTCAAGCCGGCAACAGTCAAATTATAAATAGAAACGAGATGAATGTGCAAACCCGTCGCCGGCTTACCTGGCCAGCGAGCGGGGGCTACACATTTATCACGAAGGGCATACAAGGGTTTTCGATGACTTACAAGTAAGGTTGAAAATTTTCTAAGGGGTAACAATCCAGAAGACAGACCAGGGCCGCACAACCCTAGAGACAAAAAAAAAACGAACGCACACGACAGCCCCTCCCCCAACAACCCCAAACCAAAAAAAAAAACAAAAAAAAAAAAAAAAAAAATGCCTAAAATTGCCACAGTCATTTTGACCTAAAAATCATTATTGATATAGGAACAGATTTAGTTTGCTGAAATATTACTTGAATCAGCGGGTCGTATTCTCAAATGTGTGTAGCATATATAGCCAGTTGGTAAACGCCAGATGTGAGCCACTATCATAACAAGAAAGCCAGATGCAAATATGCGTTGAGTCATATTTGTTCGAGTTTGAGCTGGAAAAAATTGAAACGATAAAACGGAGTTTTAAAAAATTTCCTGTGTGTAGTTTCAATTTGCTCGCAAAAAGGTTAAGGACATAATATCATGAGCCTACAATTATAATTGATCCAAGGTTGGTACGCCTGAGCTGTAAATCTGTAATATATAAAATTTATTCAGCGACTTAAATATTTACTTAACTTTTAAGTACGCTTCTAAAACCAACGAAACGGTTACTGTAGTGACCCGAATGGGGGACTTATATTTATTTGCCTCTCCAGGGGTAGCCCCTTCCCGCTTGTTAGTCGGTTACGGACTGTTATTTATTTTAAAAATCAACGCTCCGCCACCCTTCCTTACTGATATACCCGGTATTGGAACCATCCGTTGAATTAAACGTTTTTTACCTTGCATCAAATGCTTGAGCGATAATGCAGCGTTAACTCGAACTCGAGTTTATTTGGTCCTGGAGTCATTTATGTGCTACAATTAGGGATAATTGACATTTATGGACCATAATTAGGGTTGAGAGACTCTATCCGATTACGTCTATTGATTGGGACTCAAAATAGGGACCCCTCTTACTACCCCCCTCTTGTTCGGGTCACTACAGTAAGTAATTGCTTAGCACATACTTAAGCGCTAATGTTGTATTTTTATGTAAGGTTTCAAAAACACAGCCATTATCTTTACATGACGTGAGGACACCTCGAGCTCAAGAGTCAGTTGATAAAATAATCTAAACCCGAAAAATATTTAGAAAAAAGTTTAATTTGAAAAGCATACTAAACACCGCAGTCAAAGATTTAAGAAAACCCTTAGTCACTTTTAAATTGTGGTGGCGTAAGGCGTCGGACGTCACCGCACGACAAGTGTAGTGTCACCTTTATCTATTACAAAATTAAATTTTTCTATCGCTTACAAAATTTATGTGCTAATTGTTAACATGTATATGTTAGCTTATAGAGTTCCGTTTACACAATAAACAGCTTCATCCGCTTGATGGAAATAAGCTTAATGGTTTTGTTTTTATTTTTATTCAAAAGTGATTCAAAAATTAATAGTAAATTAGGTACGTTAAACCAGTCATCCAACGCAAAACAATGACGCAGTTCAGCTCAGCGCAAAACATATTCCTAATCTAAACCTTTTCAGCGTAATAAACACAAGTCTAAAACAAAGCTTCAGTTTAAGCCCAAACAAAAATATCCTAAAATTTAAGTCTACTGTATTGCGGTCTTATGTCGAGAAAGCGAGACATTACTAAATGTATTAACATGGGCTGGTTCTTCTTGGAACGTAAAACGACTCATGTATATATAGTTAGAGGGTAGGGTGACATTCGATAAAATCTCTGTTTCAGTGGTTTATGCCAGACGAAAATAAAACCAACTCAACTCAAAATTTAGGTGGCCAACGCAAGTATTTATTAGTCAGTAGCAATCTTCTAAACCAAATACCTCGAGAACTATTGAGGCAGTTGCATAATAAATAACGATTTTTAGAATTGTATATTTTACGCTTACAGCAATCACCTTGTATGTCAGGGCTAGTACTTCCGTAATAACAACAAATAAAACCAAGTGCTTGAGAAACGAAAATTGACGTTCAGAAAGCCAAAAACGCAAAATCGAGTTTGTAATATCTAAATAAAAAGTTTAATTTCGTATATCCGGATAAATATCCGGCAAGAACTGACGGATATCCGGATATGAAAAAATTACCGATGCCTATCACTACTGTCAGACGTTTTGGGTACTAAAAAGTCGTCAAGTTTTTTGTCTTTCAAATGTGGGGGGGGGTCAAAAACGCCTACCACGTTTTATACTCCAAAAAGTTTCGGGGGACAGTGACCTCTCCGCCACCCTCGGGGTTTGAGCCTATTCTTTGTCAAACTGCTGCAGCTGTAAATCTTCCGCCGGTGGTCATTCTATATTTATATGAATACAAAAATTTCTTAATGAACCGGGATATATCCCGCAAAAATTTGTGAGAAAAAACTCAAAAAAGAACTTTCCGCAAATTGCAGAATAATTTGCAGAGGTCAAATTATTTTCTTAAAGGCCAACGTAAGGAACACGGGCGGAACAGTATTATAAACATATTCCAAAGCCTAAGCCTAAGCCTAAACCTAAGCGTAAGAATGAGTTTATTCCGAAGCCTAAGCCTAAGCCTACGCCTAAGCCGAAGCATAAAAATGAACATATTGCTGAGCTTAAGCCTAATCCTAAGACTAAGCCAAGCAAATAAAATTAGTCTAAAGCTTTAAGCTTAGCCTTTTCTAGTCCCACAGAAAAACGTTCCGCCCCTGATCTTTACATTGACCTTGGCTATGCTCGCTCACCAAAATCTTTTAAACGTTTATATTTGATCCAAAAATATAACTGTTTCAAACACGCTGTACTCAAGTTTAACATCAGAGTCAAGCCAACTCTACCCGGAAGCATTACAGCTACTGAAACGAGATTCAATGTTGAAAACCATTTCAACTCAACTGTAATTTATACACTTTCAACTCATTTTACTTAGTTCGCTTGATCAAAACTGAATACTTCGCATCAGAAAATACCCAAATGACGAACCCCAAACGGGCGCCACCCCTTAATCCGTATTTACTCCAGTCTTGTAAAGGCAGCTGCGGTACTGCATCGCCGTTACCGAACTAATAGGACAGCCCATGTTACTTTAAGGAAAGTCCAGGTTTCTGGCGGGTGTATAAAAAAGTAGGTTTAGATTCTAGATTATACTTTTTTTGCTTAGGCTTAGGCTTAGGCTTAGGAACACATTTTTGCAACGCTTTGGCTTAGGCTTAGGCTTAGGCTTAAAAATTCAGTTTTGCAACGCTTAGGCTTAGGCTTAGGCTTATGCTTAGGAATTCAGTTTTGCAACGCTTAGGCTTAGGCTTAGGCTTAGGCTTAGGAATTCAGTTTTGCAACGCTTAGACTTAGGCTTAGGCTTATGAATACGCTTAATCTACTGTTACGCCCCTTCAAGTAACATTGGCCAATCTACTTCAAGAACAATTATTTTAATCGCTTTTCAATGCAATCGCTTCTACCAATTCAAATTTCTCATGGTCTACGCCTTGCGTTGGCTTAAACGCCAAACGGTGGTGTTAACTTTTTCGTTGTCGTAGTCGAATAAAAAAACAATGTGATTTGACTCAATTGTAAGGTTGTGAGAAAAAAAGCATAAAACTGCTTCCACTCCAGACAACTAATTCGTACTATTGAAAAGGCGCTGGCTATCAAACACCCAGGTGTCCGCCGACTGCTATAAGATTTAGCACCGTTAAATCAATGTCTTATAAACCGGGATTTAGTATCAGCTAAAAATGCGGGTTCGTAGTCAAGGGGGCGTAGGGGCGGCTCTGCCCCTTAGTTGGAAAAATTTTGGCCCTACTTAAAAATTGTCAACCTTGCTTGTAAGTCATTGAAAATAAGTTGTATGCCTATCCTGAAAAATTTTTAGCCCCCCCTAGCAACGTGAGCTGGCTACTGGCCTGCTAAAAGGGTTTCCGTGTTTTCTAACGAAAGGAGCGAAAAAGACACAAGTTCATTTCCAATATTTGAATATCAAAGTCTTAGGGATGTCGGAAGTAGTTTTTTCTAGGGACGTCAAACACAAGGTCGGCATATAGTTAGCATACAAGACGGCCAAACCATCAAATCCTCTACCCATGGTCAGCTAAAGACGTCAGGTAAAAACAGTTCAACTTCGAGAACGAAGCGACCGAAAGATCTGAGCAATTTTTGCATTAAATGTTTTAAATTTCGACAGTAAAGTTTCGTTTATGTAAGTTTTTAGGGGGGCGTCGGCGATATCCATATATTTTCCAAGAGGCACCGACTGATACTTAATACAGTACTGATCCCATGTATACTTCCGGTCTACACTGAGATATGTCTCCGTTTCCGGTTGAGGTACTTTTACCCTGTTGCATATATCTGTATAACTGTAAGAAATTACCATATATATATTATATATTATATATAATATATATGTAATATATAATATATATTTATATATAATATATAATATATATTATATATGTATGTATATATGTATATATATTTTGATACATATGTGTGTGTTTTGCTTAAACTTCAACTTCAAACATTTGAACATTACAATGTCAGCCAAAATTTGTCTTAAATTCCGGTATTTTTACATCCGGCTGTATTTACATAAGCATTTCCACTTTCAACTGGTTGTATCCGGTCGCTATGACCGCGGGAAACATATTATCGATTAATGTTGTTACTCTTTTTCGCTAAGCTGGCTAAAAACTCTCGGTTGAGTTTAAACATTTTTCAACCATAGTTCCAGGCCGGCTGCCAGCTCACCTTGCTAGAGAGAACTAAGCAATTGTCAATACAAGCGGTTTCAATGACTGACAAGTCAGGTTGAAAATTTTCTTCGGGGACAAAATTGTTGTCAGGGAGACTAAGCCCTTCATCACCCGACCCCTCTGGTTACTTGGCCAGGTGCAAGCGGTAGTTTTCCGGTTGTATGCAAAGTAAGGGTTGCGCTATACTGTCGTACAGTGCCGTCCGTCATTGTGTGACATCGTACGCGAATCGCCAAACGACAGCCAATAGGATTTCGCATACGTTGACTCACGGTGACGAACGGCGACCAATGAAATTCCATAACGCTACTCTAAGTCAATTTTTAATTTGCTTATACACCAAATTCAACTGAATGCAAATTCGTCTTCGTGTGACATCGTGGGCGAATCGCCAAACGGCACCCAATAGGATTTCGCATACGTTGACGCACGGTGACGGACGGCGACCAATGAAATTCCATAACGCTACTCTAAGTCAATTTTTAATTTGCTTATACACCAAATTCAACTGAATGCAAATTCGTCTTCGTGTGACATCGTACGCGAATCGCCAAACGGCACCCAATAGGATTTCGCATACGTTGACGCACGGTGACGGACGGCGACCAATGAAATTCCATAACGCTACTCTAAGTCAATTTTTAATTTGCTTATACACCAAATTCAACTGAATGCAAATTCGTCTTCGTGTGACATCGTACGCGAATCGCCAAACGGCACCCAATAGGATTTCGCATACGTTGACGCACGGTGACGGACGGCGACCAATGAAATTCCATAACGCTACTCTAAGTCAATTTTTAATTTGCTTATACACCACATTCAACTGAATGCAAAAGTATATTACCAGTCGTTTGCTCGTTGTTTAATTCAAAAACACCC
The DNA here is from genome assembly GCA_030248215.1 of Enoplolaimus lenunculus. Classification (NCBI taxonomy): domain Eukaryota; kingdom Metazoa; phylum Nematoda; class Enoplea; order Enoplida; family Thoracostomopsidae; genus Enoplolaimus; species Enoplolaimus lenunculus. The sequence goes on from JASANG010003027.1 coordinate 53,480, forward strand.
TTCAATGCAAAATATATCCTGAAAGAGGTGGGGGCACATGCCGAATTCCTCATTTCACACCTCAACATGCTAATCGGAATTATAAAATACCGGAACCGGAAAGTTAAAAAACTACCGGAACCCTCACCGGAACCGAAACCGGAATACCAAAAATTCTTATCACCGAAAATTTCATTTTTAACGCTCTTTAATCGCCGTTAACGGTGGAAACACACTAGTTAGGATGCCAGAATCCTGAAACAAATGCAGTAGCTAAAGAAACTTATGATGAATTATAAAGTGACACAAACCGAAAATATTGGCAATACATGATCTGAAAATTTTCGAAAAACAATTTATATACAATAAGATGTCAATTTTTTTAAATTTTTGAATGAGAAAAAAATTTCAATTTCGAAAATACCGGAAAATACCGGTAAAAAATACCGGATTTTCCAACCGGAACCGGATAGTGAAAAATACCGGATTTTCCAACCGGAACCGGATAGTGAAAAATACCGGATTTTCCAACCGGAACCGGATAGTGAAAAATACCGGATTTTCCAACCGGAACCGGATAGTGAAAAATACCGGATTTTCCAACCGGAACCGGATAGTGAAAAATACCGGATTTTCCAACCGGAACCGGATAGTGAAAAATACCGGATTTTCCAACCGGAACCGGATAGTGAAAAATACCGGATTTTCCAACCGGAACCGGAATTCCGGTTGCACCCTGATTATATATATATTGTTAGCTTTCGATTAGCCTCCAATATGTTTATAGTTAAATAATCATATACACAGTTGTGTCTGAATTATCAACAACAACAACAAAATAAATCCGGTTGCAGTTCAAAAATACGACTCAAAATTAAAATTAAAACCAAATCAGGTGTTCAGACGGAAAAAAACAGCAACCAAAATGACTGAATCTCCAACGGCGCAAGGACCACCTGATGTGCTAAGTTGTCTTAATTTTAAGTATCAAAAGTATGCTTTTTAGGTGCAAAAATGGCTAAAAAGAAATTTGCATGCCGGCTGCCCAACGCTGGTATATTCCTGAGTTAAAAAATATTAACACCAAAGTGTTTGCTTTTTTTTGTAAATCGGGAACGTGGGGTGCACATGGATGGGCACCGGACAAAAACCAACAGAAAACAACGGTTATTTCCGTTTTTTCCTGGGGGGGGGGGTAGAAAAAACGGAAAAAATGTTTTTATTTAATCTCAGTAAATTATTCTCAAAACAACGACAAAAACGTCGTGGAAAACCAGTGAGGAATTGGTTTTGCTCATGGTCCCGTCATCGGGACGGCTGGATCAATAAAGAGCAGCCAGTGGCGGATCCAAGAATTTCTAAATCGACATACCGCACGAGATATATTAATAGTTTATCGATTCGCGAGCAAGAAACTAAACGCCATTTCAGTGCTAAACCTTAATACAAAATCTTAGTGACAATTCGGTTGGAGTGCCTAGGTCGGAGCGGCACCTTTGGATACGCCAGCGGGAGGAGTATGGGGATACGCCCCTCTAATAAATTTCTAAAAAATAAGGAAAAAGCATTTTTGCAGGCTTCAAGGATACCCAGCTTGATTATCATCTTTTCCCGAAGAAAAGTCCTAGCTAAGGCCCTGGTATTATTGTGAACAGAATGGTTCTTCACTAAAGCTACGTTGAACTTCAGAGGCGGGCACAGGGTGAAAACAGATGTATTTCCTCTCGCCCCAGACGTCCTACAGTGCTGATATGAATGTGAAACAAATGTTTTTCTGATCAACCAAAATTCCAACTGCATTCTAACTACCCTTTGTTTCTTTAATCTTAAAATGATTGCTGTATCTCTTTGGGATTTTGCTGTTTGTTTGCGATCCAATATTTACTAAGTTCTGAATTCTTGTTTGCGATCCAATATTTACTAAGTTCTGAACCCAAATTTTGATTAATTTCATATTTTAGATATATCAATAAAACTACAAATCCTATTGGTACATTGTCTGTCTAATTCAACTCCACAAGTTTGTGGCCACCTTAGCTGGCATATACACCATTTTAGGCATATGACAACTCTGCAGTGTTTGCAGTATGCTTATCATCATGTGTTATCACACGTTGATACTTAATAAAATAGATACATTTGATTGCCCTAACTCTTAATGTCATTTTTTCAATAGACAAATCATCCATTAAAGTTGTTACACTTGCGAAAGCATCCGTAGATTATTTTTAACTTTTCCGTTTTTTTCGTTTTTTCCGCAAAAAACGGAAAAGTTAAAAATAACCTACGGATGCTTTCGCATTCATGAAAAAACGGAAAAAATGTTTTTCCGATCTATTCAATTTTTCTGAAAAAAACAATCCTGAGGGTGCACCAAGGTGTAACTGGGTATTTGTTTCCGTTTTATATCAGTTTTCGTTTCCATTTTATGTTGTTACTTCTATGGTCATCGCAGTAGTGTATGACATAAAAATATGCAACTCTTGCGGTTCCGTATTGTACAAAATGTACCACCGGGCATTGTTTTTGACCGACCCCCCTTATTTACACGTAAAAAACATTCTATAATATTCATGAAATAAATTCAAGAAAATTATGTCTTAATCTAGACTCCAGACATATATGTCTTAATTGTGAGGCTTTAGTTTCTGAAAATCTTCAGAAATCTGTCTGAAATTTTCAAAAATTAAATGTCTTAAAATTAAGAGTGTGTTTCATAAAATTTTAGACAACTATTTCTGAATACAAGACAAATACGTCTGAAATATAAAACAAATATGTCTGAAATAGTAGACTTGTTTTGCTGCCTTCAAAATTGGGAGTTAAGATCAACCGAATTCGCTAATACAACAACCTAAGATACGTCTAAGACGTAAACATAGGTTGGGGGGAGTTTGAGCTAAACCTGAAATATCTTTGAAATTCGTAAACGGAGCAACTTTTTTTACACACATAAAAATAAGAAAATAAATTCTTGAATATATATAAGACAACTATTTCTTGAAAGAACGACACTTGTGTCTTATAAATTGGCAATAGTTATTTTTTGAATATAAGACATTTACGTTTTAATCACTTCAGACACAAATTTTTGAGTTGTTTAACGCTATTAATTGTCTGAAATACAAGACATTAATGTCTTGAAAATTTAAGAAAGTAGGAGTCTTGAAATTTCAAGAAAATTTATTTTGTGTGTAGACAGGAGATCGCTATAACATGCAATACCCCTAAAAGTTAAATCTATAAGCGGAGCATTTTTAATTCCGATTTCTTAAAGTTTCATGGATCGCACAGGTTTTACCCCCTTTAAATCAGGTGATGTAGGCCAAAAACGCAACGTTCGCTGGGTACATTCTTTTCCACACAAAATACACCCAGTTGCATATTCTTGCGTAAAAAGAGTCTTTATCGACTCTTGGTCGCAGCAAGCAACTTCAGTCGAGTACACAGTTAAATATACCGACGGACTAAAAAAATTCGATGAACAATAAAAATAATAAGTCACTCAATTTTTCATTACAGATATGCTGCAAATGTTCAATTTTCAACCAAAAACGACAATATTGACTCAAAATCTTAAAAAAATTTGCGTGGCTGGGCTATTAAACCGAAATCGGTCCGTTTCTGCCCGTTTGTTTATAAAATGTGTTCCGTGTGCTATTTCGACTGCAATAAATTCAGTGAACTTACACGGTTATTCACACATGCAAACAAAGTTTTTATCAATGATTTTTAATGAATTGTTTGCAAATCAACCACTGTTAATTGAAGTAAATAGTAAAATTCACAAAAAACATTTCGGTAGAAGCGGCTCAAATGTTTGCAGATAATAATTGATTTAATACAAATTTAAAAATTTTGCTAAAAATAAAACGCTATTTTAAACGCTTTTCGGGTTTGAAACAGCATCGTTCAAAACGGTTTTTTGAAAGTGGAAAAACTCTGAAATGAATCGCTAAGCGTAACTGAACGCTATTAAGCAAACAACTTTTTAGCATTTATCAAAACGCTATTTTCTCATTTATATATTAACGCATTTGTCAAAACGCGAAAAAGTAGTTTTGTATTTTTGACACGTTTCCTTATTCGTGGCAATGGAGTTAAACATTTTGCATGAGAGTCCAAATTTTTGGGAGGGATGTAAATCCTTTACGCTGGCTGCAATCCATAAAGTGGCTGTCTACTATTTCCGGCTGTTACTTTCTCAAACAGTAGTTATGTTTTGTTTAAAATCGACTTAAATTTCGTTCTACAAACGTCTATGCTTAAATTTCAGTGTTAGAGGCATGAAATATCGCAAAAAGCTACACTGCAAAAAATGGTAAGTCAAATTGACTCTCTCGGAAATAGGCTTTTCCTGACTACACAAACTGAGTCAAATTCGACTCCGACAGTGTCAAATTCGATTCACTATGGGCGCACGCTTGACTCTGGCGGAGTCGAATTTGACTCAGTTTGTGTAGTCAGGAAAAGCCTATTTTCGAGATAGTCGATTTGACTCACCATTTTTACAGTGTACTAAAGTAACTATAGAAGGGTCACATTTTGACTTAGGCCTTGAACAAACGAACCCGACTGTGTTAAAAAGTGAATGGACATGTTCCTTTCGACACGGTCGTGCGGCACCGTGCGGCGCCGTCCCTCGCCGTGCGGCGCCGTCCCTCGCCGTGCGGCACAGTGCGGCGCCGTCCCTCGCCGTGCGTCACCGTCCGTCGCTATACGGTTGCGTAGGTAAAAACTTAGCGTACGATACAGCACAGCGACGCACGGAGATGGACGGCGTCAGGACTACATGTAAGTACCTATTTTAGGTTAATAATAAGCAGTCTTGCAAACTGTTGATTCTAAAACCCCTCAACGCGTGCAAGTTTTTACAGCGAGAACCCGCAGTTACAATTTTGGCGTCCAAATATTTCACAGAAAAAATCGTGCAACTGCAACTTTCATGTGTTTGTTTTTGCAGCGAGAAATTGCAGCTGCAAGTTTTGTTGACAAATTGCAGCTGCAAGTTTTGTTGACAAATTGCAGCTGCAAGTTTTGTTGACAAATTGCAGCTGCAAGTTTTGTTGACAAATTGCAGCTGCAAGTTTTATTCGATATCTAACAAAACTCGAAGCTGTAAATGCTTGCATCAAAACTTTGCACGTGCAAATGGTTGTAGCAAGTTTTGTTCAAAACAACTTTAACTTGCAGCTGCAAGTTCTCGCAGCAATAACGTGCACGTGCGTATGCATTCGGTTCAAGAATAGTCTATTTCTAAATTTTGTATATTATGCTATAGTGTGCGAATTTAATTAAATACGCAAATATTGCGATTCGCTAAGCAAAATATCGCATTTTTAACTGGTTATAGGTGCTACACACATTTGAGAATGCGGCCGCAAATAAAGCGAGCAATATGTTTTCGAGTAACGAAAGATTTAACCAAACGCAGTAGGGTATTTTTGGTATATTAAAAACTGAGTTTGTCACCAAAAGTTGTTCGAAACCGGAAAACATTTTTGAGTTTATTATGCACTTGAATAAACCGTTGCAGTTATTTTTTCAAATGTCCATTTACGTTGCTGACTTTCTGACCCAAAATGAACCGGTCAATGTAAAGAACAGGGGCGGAACAGTATTATATGCATATTCCTAAGCCTAAGCCTAAGCCTAAGCCTAAACCTAAGCGTATCAATAAGCATATTCCTAAACCTAAGCCTAAGCCTAAGTCAAGCTAAAAAATTAGTCTTAAGCTTAAACTTACTATTGTCTAGTATCATAGAAAAACGTTCCTCCCCTGATCTTTACATAGACAAATGAACCAGTACCCAGAAAAAGGCCTGGGGGGGGACTGATCCCAACTAAAAAATTTTAGACTCCCTAAAAATCTTTTAGCCCCACTTGCAAGGCCGTTGAAGTCCCTGTACGTTCTTGTTAAAATGATTTGGCCCCCCCGTGCATAACTGCTATGGCAACGGGTCTGAGTTGAAAGCTTTTCTGCGTTTCAAACTTTAAGGCGTTCTTGAATTATTAATGCTGTATGACTGAATTATAGCTAGACTTGGGCTTAGGTTTAGGCTTCGGGTTACAATTAGCACATATTATTTATGTTATATATTTATACATATATTGCGTTATATTATATATACATATGTATATATACTTATCTATATTATATATATGTTTAATGCTTAAAGTGCTAATGTTAAGCTCATGAGGGTTCGTAATTGTGCATAGTATGCGAGAATTGTCTAAGGATTGCGTTATGCTTGATGCCCGGCGCCATCCGGCGCCTTCCGGCGCCGTTCTTCGCCATGCGTCACCCGTATGACACCGTTCGTCACCGTGCGTCACAATACGTTATAGTACGTGAGTTATATGCGTTCGATACCGCACGGTGACAGACGGCGTCGGATGTCAAAAAAGTATAGCGCAACCCTAATTCTTCCGGATTTTATACTCATTGCAAATCGAGGCTCTGGTGATCCGTCGAAACTTCCTGCGGCAGTGTTGGTGTAAATATAAATTTCATAATTTCAACTGTTTACTATATCCATTTTGGCCAATGTTACTTTAACGGGCGTAAACAGTAGATTAAGCGTATTCCTAAGCCTCAGCCTAAGCCTTGCAAAAGTGTGTTTGTAAGTCAAAGCCGAAGTCTAAGCTAAAAAATGTAATCTATAATCTAAACCTACTCGTTTATAGTCCCACCAGAAACCTGGACGCCCTTTAAAGTAACATAGACACCCATTTTACAGGAACAACACCGGCTAATCTCAAGGCAAAAATGTTTCAATTTTAATATATTTATTTGTTTCAACAATGTTTGGGTATCACAAAACATTGTAGTACCAGAAACGTAAGGGCTTCAGGGGACAGTTTATATACAGGTTGACATTGTAGAGACTCGAATAAGAGGGAGCAAAGCCCTATTCACACTTGTAAGTTTTAGCTTCGAGGACTTGCAGCTGCAAATTGCAAGCAGAACTTTCATTTTTTCATCAGCCAATGTGGAAGCTGCTGCAATAAATTTAGTGAAGTTGCATGGTTATGACCCTTGAGGAAGCTTAATTTTAAGCTGGTTCATTTGAGAGAATATACGCATAAACCGTATACATCAAGTCAACCGCCGAATAATGACCAAGAGTTCAACGGTGTCAAATTGTTTGCAATCAAACGATTGGTTAACGAATTATTGTCAAATAAACTGATTTGGCGCCGACCTTGACAATACCTTGTTAACCAATCGTCTGATTAAGAAAAATTTAACACCATTGGACTCAGCTCTGCATGCGGCATCGAATGATATTTAATTTTTTAAACTTTTTGACAAAAAAAATTATGCGTCCCAAAGGGGCATCCACCTCAGGACCTTAAAATGCGGATTTTTCAAAAATACAAATTTGGCCATGGAATGATCAGGGGAGGCAATGAGAAGCTCAAATATGCGAAAAAAACTTTAAAATCCGACCACTTTTGGACAAATACGGGCTGAGGGGCGGCGGGTAACCGGAAAAACTTAAATTTTCTACAATTGCATGGCTCATAAAAATATTTTGACACAAGTTTATTTTTTGAAGTTTGCCTCAGTAAGTAAAACAACGCGAGTCAAAGAGCTTTCACTAGGATGCTGAATTTAATATAAAAAAAATCAACGTTCACATTCGGTTTGTTTCACCGCTGGTCAAGTGTACAAGACCTATCGCCAACTGGTAATAGCTGCTACCAACACCCGTTGAAACTAACGGCACTATTTATAGACTACCGCCGATATTCAAACTGCAAGAGTAACGATTTTAAACCCAAACAAAGAGTTGAACACTTTTTGACACAAGCCGACACGAAGCCGCTGTATCAAAAATTGGCAAAAAAAGCCAAAACCCACCCACAAACCCGATTGAACGCCACCGTTCGTGGCGACCAAGACTAAAACTGCCTGTGGGTGTCGTCTCCTTTGAGGCAATTGTCACTGCAATAATCTAAACTTTAATGACAACATTAAAAAAATTCTATTTTAACATAGTTTCCCATTAATAGCACCTTGTCCAGGGGCCCCCATGTCAACAATTCCTAGTTGCGAAGCTGGGTTAAGATGGTTTGCTTAAGACGCGTCCGTCAAAACTGTGACGGACGAAGAAATATTTGACGGGGGTTGATCGCGATTTTAAGTTGAACAAAAAAAATCGCAAGCGAATCGAGCAAAATAGTAAACAAAACGTTAGCGCAGCCTCAAAATACAAAATTTTGACTTTGGTCCTTGTGATGGGGGCATGGCTTAGTTGGGCCCCCCACATAAGTGCGGCCAATGAGTCAAAAAGTTAAATATAGCAGTCCTACAGTGTGAGTCTTGAATCAGCGTCGTTGCACAAACCAACAATTTTCACTCGTTTTGTCAGTCGCCGGAATTCCGGTTTGAGTGTCACAGGTTTTTTTATCACGAAAGCAACAACAACAACAACAACAACAACAACAACGATACATTATGAAAAACATAAATCTTGAGAAATCAAACAAAGCTTAAGCTTACTCTATTGCAGTCTCGCAAAAAATAACGTTCCGCCCCGGATCTTTAGGATGGACTCGGTATAATGGTATTCGTTTATTTGTGTTTGACAATGTGAAACGTCCAAGTCGTTTTGATTTTTCAGTCAATTTAGTGTTAGTTCTTAGTACATAATCTTAGTTTCCGTTCCAACGGGGGTGCGAGCCTAAGCCTGGGTGTTCCCTCGTTGGTATATTTAGCGATGAGACAGGCTCGAAACCATATCAATTGTTGATGCAGCGAGATTTATGAAGGACGTTGAAAAAATTTCTCGTATTTTTAAGTTGTCAATAAACCACTCGGCCAACGAACGAAATAGACTACCAAGCGGGTTGTGGGAGCGTGAACCCATCTCTGGCTCCCCTTGAAATTGGCTAACCCTGGATTAGTAAAACATGACGCACTAGACTGGTACGACAAACCACATAGTGGACGTGAGTTTGTTTGGATTTTACAAGCAACAAATGTAAGAGTTTTACTCAAAAACAAAATACAAATTTGAAATTTTACTTATTTTAAGAAATTGAAAAATCTTACAGCTTTGGGCTAAACGTAAAAATACCAAACACATACTACTTACACAAACAAATATATTAAAAGATTTAAGGCTAAGTTCAACAGGTCAGTAGTTTGGGCCCTTAAAGGTCAGGGGCGGAACGTCTGCCCAGAGAAACGTTCCACCCCTGATCATTTATATGGCCCGAAACAGGTATGGTAACTGATTAATAAAAACCCGAGCATTATTTTCCATGAATTTTTCCTTAGTAGAAGTTTTCAATAGAGACAACCACCGTTTGCGATAAATAATTTTCAAAAACATTTTTCAGTATAAAGCCCTATTCACATGTGCATGTTTTTGCAGCAAAAACTTACACGTGCAACTTGCTTGTGTAAGTTTGGTCACAAAGCAGCTTTGAAGTTCTTGCAGCTGCAAATTAGTCACTGGAATTCACGCTACTGAATTTAATTTGCACCTGTGAACGCAGTTGCAAGTCGCTTGAATTTCTCGCACCTGCAGTTTGATAGGTCAATCGGGTTGTTCCTTAGAACTTACTCACAACTGCAAGTATTTCGTACAAGTTGCAGCTGCGAGTGCTCGCTGCAAAAACTTGCACGTGTGAATGGGGCGTTATGAATTATTATTTTTAGAAAAATAGCCGAATTTTTTAATATTGTTTACTGTTTAAACATAAAACATTTAAAATATATATTAAAAGAATTAGCAATTGCAGCTATAATAATGAAAAAAACGTTTATTCGCCAATGTAAAAGTTGCTGCCTCAACAATTTGAAGTTCATTTTAAAACTTCAAGCTTAAAATCATAACGGTTTAGCAATCCAATTTTTGAGGTAATCTTTAAACTAAACTTCAAAAACATTTCTATTATAAAATTTCTGTATCTCACGGAAATTTGCTAGACAAAAATAGAAATAAAGGTAAAATATGTAGCGATCAACACGTTAAATTGTCTTTGACGAAAATAGAAAAATAATTTATAAAATACGACCCTCGTAAAGGATCAGACGCGGAACGTTTTTCGGCAGAACCGCAATAGAGTTTAAGCTTAAACTTTACACCATTTTTTGCTTAGACTTCGGCTTAAGCATACGGCTTAGGAATATGTTTATACTATTGTTACGGCCCTGTTCTACACAGTGGCTCAAAATGCAGTGGGCTCTTTACATTTTCCATACTTCTAGGCATACACTGTAAATTTCAGTGAGTTGATTTAAACTACAAATGAGTTATATCACTCAATCTGAGTTAGGACTATCAGAACTCAGAATACTGATTCAATTCAACTCATTCTAAGTAATCATCTCGGTCAAATAGGTTTAGGTTTCGGAAAGACTTACCTCAACCTAGCCATCTTCCTAAACCTAAGCATTTTTCTGAAACCTAACAAGCCTAAAAGCGTTGTTATATTGCAATGTTTTGAGAAAGTAGAGCCAAACGGTGATTTAGATACACAACGATATTTTTACGCGAACTTACAAGCTAGGTCCATATTCTCAAATGCGTATAGCGCCTATCATCAGTTAGCAATAGGTTTCGCAAACTAGCGAACATCTGCAACTGCAGAACTCAAAATTCTGTACAAATGTACGGCGTATCAAACGCGAATAATGTGCTTAATTTCAAACCTCATCATGTGCTGGTTGCAAAGTACACAGGATCTGTCACCAACTTGTGATAAGTGCTATACACATTTGAGAATACGGGCTCTAAACGGAACCTATAAAACTGGTACAATAAATTTTCTTCAGGTTACACAACAAAATATGAAAACAGGCAAACCCAGGAACGCGGCGAAACTCTGATCTTATAGACTGTGCCTAAATAGAAATATGTTGCCTACAATTAAATTATCACAAAAAAGTTTTCAAGCCGACAACATGCAAGCGTACAGAATATACGAATATTTTAAGATTTATGGTATATAAAGTAGGGAACTTGATATTTTTTGACTCGGTTTTATCCTATAGTCTAAGCTACTGAACTGTTATACAAGATAACACAGCGAGAAAAAAACAACTTTTCACATATTTTCGGTCTTTGTACTATTAACCTGTGAACATTTCAAAATTTAAAAATATGCCGGCAATGCGTTTGCTTTAGTAATTAAGTTTCGTATATGAAATAAAAGTGCAGAACCAGATAGAAAATATGTAAATGTGTCAAAATGTTGTTTACTCGACGACGTTAACGCGTCAAAAAGTAGGAATACGTTTCTTAAACAGTTTTTTTAACTCAAACGCGCGAACGGTAGAGTTACACTGTAAATTCCAATGAGTTAATTAATCAATTCAGACGGAAAGTTAAGCATTTCTGCGTTTAACAATTGATTGAAAACTTTAGCTGAGTTTCGTTCATTGTTACTCTGAGTTGGAGTTGATTCCGAGGAAGTTGATTATATCACAACGAGTTGAATCGACTCAAAATTTTGAGTTCGGATAGTCCTATAACTCAGACTGAGTGATTCAACTCATTCTGAGTTAAAATCAACTCACTGGAATTTATTGTGTATATAAAAAGCAATGAGCGTATTAATCATACAGATCGCAATTTTAGTTATTTCAAAAAATTCCTGAACATTGCCAGAAAATTAACACATGAACGCACCAAATTCTACAAACAAACCCATTTTAGCTAAGCCATACATAGCAGGGTGCAAAGCGGAACTGGATTACTTCCACCATATTCTTTCTCAAGCCACAAGTCAAATTTTTCGTGTGCTATACGAATAAGCGCTATTTCCAGGTTTTTAATACAAGATAAAGTAATTATAGTATTTGCAAATTTGTGGGGTTTGTAATCTGTATACGTGCCAGACTTGAAATCTGATCAGCATATCGCGGTTTTCGGGTCAAATTTTAATTGTTTCTAACCGGTCGATCCGGATCACGGATCGTGCATCCGGTCCTGAAAGAGCCGTTGTGGGTTTATTGATTAAATCAGAAGCTACACGTCCGGTTCAAACTGCAAACTGTTTAATCCGGCCCGTCTGTACCATCGAATGTATACGTTTGTAGGGATATTTCCGGGTGCGCGCTCTTGAAGTTAGAGTACGTTGCTAAATTTACCCGGTTACCGCGGAGCGTTTCTGCGCAGGGTAGAAACCGCTGGCAGTTATTATTGTTATTGCAGCTATTCTTGTTAAGACGCGGTGCAGACGTCTACCCCGTGTGCGCTAGCAAGTGGCACGGTGTCAGGCGATCCCTAGCGTATACCTCAGCGGTTAAAAAGAAAGTAATAAGATTTGAGCGTGAGCAGCCTGCGTCAGAGCATCTAAACAGTAGTCAACTACCTTGTTTTAATCTACATTTACCCGAACTTAACTGTTTTTTTACAATCCACCCCTAGAATTCGGAAAATTAGCGTACCTAGTTCCTGGTTTTCGGGGCTGGTTGTATAAAGTTGTTGTAGTTGCTTCTCTTTGTTTTTTGCTGCTTTCGTTTTGAAGATTTTGCGGCCTACGCTTTCTGGCCGGTTTGTATTAATTCAATGAAATTTATGAAAATTTCAAGATGCTTATGCAAATAAGCTTCTGATTATGCAAATTGACGTTAGCCAAACGACAGGGTATAAAAGCCGCTGTCGATTCGACAATTCAGGCATTCAGTTTGCATCTTTTATCTTCAACTTTCACTGATGCCTAAAAACGTTTCTTATGTGCTTTTGTTATGTGTTTGTTTTTTGTAATATGTGTAGCCGGCTTCAAGAAAGAAGTCGGCTACGGTAAATTCTGTATTTTGCAAATTTTTTTTCTCAGGTACCGGTGGCCGGAGGTGTCAGCGGTACCGGGAAATTCCGCAAAACCATAACGTGCATAATTTGTATCATTTCTTAATAAACTACAGGTGTCCAGTGTTATAAGGGACATAAGCCCGGCAAGTTCCAGGGGTGTTTCCAAAACTTCGTTGCAGGAATGATTTTGAGACTGCTGTTTTTACCGAGTTAGCGCGCTATTGTTGTTGTTAGATTCCCGCAGGACGGGATGGTTCTTGTTGTTTCGGACTCAGACTCGCGCGGGTCGCAACCGAGAAAGTCTGGGTCGGAATTTGTTATCGTGTCCGGACCGGGGATGGATATTTTTCTTTTTCCTTTTTCATTTTTCTTTTCCCGGGTGATTTTTGGGCCCTGAGTATCGAATGATTGTTGAGTATAGTAAAAATTTCTACAGCCTCAAAAATAGGCGGTGCGGGTCCCCATTTTTCCTTTTTCCCTTTTGACCAGATCCTTTTTACCAAGAATTTATTTTTCCCCACACTCCGAATTTTGCCTGCCCACTGGATGGTCAATATAGTTCTGCCACGGTGGTCAGAAAGTTTACCTGGGGGCAGGAATGCGCAAGGATAAGAGTCTCCTAGCCCTAAATCTCTTTCGGGACGAACTGTATTTTGGAAGCGTTTGCCGGCTTGCGGCCGGCAAGTAATTTTTACCAAACGAAATTGTGTGCTATGTTTTACTTAATAGTCCGGTGACGATAAGTATTTGCGTTTAGATGGTGCGTACGCTGCGAGCCTGGGATTTATATTCCCATCCCGAACACCGACTAGCGGAGTAGCATACCTAGACACAGTAGCCGGCTTCGATCAAATCATAAGGGGTACCCGCCAAGGATGGGTGGCAAGGACTTTCGATACTGGGTAAACTACCTTATATGGGGGCTACGCAGTGGGTTTATTTTGTTTAATCCCAGACTCCCGATGCAACAGGAACAGAAAGTTTAAGTTCGCAAAAGAAAGAAGGTGGTACTACAGGACCCTGGAAAATTTCTTTCGCGCTATACAATTTTTTTTGTTTCGGTTTTTTTTGCAACAGGTTCAACTGTTCACCGAAATCGAGCAAGTGCGGTATTAAGGCCGACATTATGATGGCAGAGCGAAGTTGTACGAGCAACAAATCGGAGCAACAACTAGCAATTATTCACAAGTTCTGTACATCAATTGGCGCATCCGGCGAATTCGTGCTAAAGGCGGCGCCAAAACAGCAACAAGCAGTCATGGCGCCATCCGCGGCATTTCAACAGTAACAAATTGTCTCACTCATCATTTTGATCTCCTTGAAACTACGTTGATCTTTCGAAGTAATGACTCAAATGATCTCAACCCCGGACATTGAAGTTATTTATTTTTTTATTTTACACCTAGTTGCTATTTTGTTAACCAACCAGCCCTAGGTATTGTTGTCATACACTGCCACAGTTTCACTAGAAATGTGGGTTGCTCGCGCTGTTAAGTCAAGTGACGCGCACCCTGGTATCTCCCTCGATGCTCCCCTGGGCATTTGTTATAGGTTGTCTCGCAACCCCTTGATGGGGACATCAAGCCTAAAGAAAAGGGGATGTAGGGATATTTCCGGGTGCGCGCTCTGGAAGTTAGAGTACGTTGCTAAATTTACCCGGTTACCGCGGAGCGTTTCTGCGAAGGGTAGAAACCGCTGGCAGTTATTATTGTTATTGCAGCTATTCTTGTTAAGACGCGGTGCGGACGTCTACCCCGTGGGCGCTAGCAAGTGGCACGGGGTCAGGCAATCCCTAGCGTATACCTCAGCGGTTAAAAAGAAAGTAATAAGATTTGAGCGTGAGCAGCCTGCGTCAGAGCATCTAAACAGTAGTCAACTACCTTGTTTTAATCTACATTTACCCGAACTCAACTGTTTTTTACAATCCACCCCTAGAATTCGGAAAATTAGCGTACCTAGTTCCTGGTTTTCGGGGCTGGTTGTATAAAGTTGTTGTAGTTGCTTCTCTTTGTTGTTTTTGCTGCTTTCGTTTCGAAGATTTTGCGGCCTACGCTTTCTGGCCGGTTTGTACTAATTCAATGAAATTTATGAAAATTTCAAGAAGCTTATGCAAATAAGCTTCTGATTATGCAAATTGACGTTAGCCAAACGACAGGGTATAAAAGCCGCTGTCGATTCGACAATTCAGGCATTCAGTTTGCATCTTTTATCTTCAACTTTCACTGATGCCTACAAACGTTTCTTATGCGCTTTTGTTATGTGTTTGTTTTTGTAATATGTGTAGCCGGCTTCAAGAAAGAAGTCGGCTACGGTAAATTATGTATTTTGCAAAATTGTTTTCTCAGGTACCGGTGGCCGGAGGTGTCAGCGGTACCGGGAAATTCCGCAAAACCATAACGTGCATAATTTGTATCATTTATTAATAAACTACAGGTGTCCAGTGTTATAAGGGACATAAGCCCGGCAAGTTCCAGGGGTTTCCAAAGCTTCGTTGCAGGAATGATTTTGAGACTGCTGTTTTTACCGAGTTAGCGCGCTATTGTTGTTGTTAGATTCCCGCAGGACGGGATGGTTCTTGTTGTTTCGGACTCAGACTCGCGCGGGTCGCAACCGAGAAAGTCTGGGTCGGAATTTGTTATCGTGTCCGGACCGGGGATGGATATTTTTCTTTTTCCTTTTTCATTTTTCTTTTCCCGGGTGATTTTTGGGCCCTGAGTATCGAATGATTGTTGAGTATAGTAAAAAATTCTACAGCCTCAAAAATAGGCGGTGCGGGTCCCCATTTTTCCTTTTTCCTTTTTGACCAGATCCTTTTTACCAAGAATTTATTTTTCCCCGCACTCCGAATTTTGCCTGCCCACTGGATGGTCAATATAGTTCTGCCACGGTTGACAGAAATTTTACCTGGGGGCAGGAATGCGCGAGGATAAGAGTCTCCTAGCCCTAAATCTTTTTCGGGACGAACTGTATTTTGGAAGCGTTCTCCGGCTTGCGGCCGGCAAGTAATTTTTACCAAACGAAATTGTGTGCTATGTTTTACTTAATAGTCCGGTGACGATAAGTATTTGCGTTTAGATGGTGCGTACGCTGCGAGCCTGGGATTTATATTCCCATCTCGAACACCGACTAGCGGAGTAGCATACCTAGACACAGTAGCCGGCTTCGATCAAATCATAAGGGGTACCCGCCAAGGATGGGTGGCAAGGACTTTCGATCCTGGGTAACCTACCTTATAACGTTGAGCTGACCAATTTTAGCTTATGAGGATGGGGCTTCGTGGACATAGACTACTGACAAACTGTTGCAAGCCACAGAGCGAATTTGCAAACGCAAATAAACCGGATATCCCTTTCCGTTTCCGTTTCCAGTAAAAATCGGTGTCTGCTTCTGTTTCCGTTTCCGCTATAGAAATAACGCCAATTCTGTCATTTTTACGACCAAAACTAGCTTTAAATCACGTTTATATCTTGCAATTTTTTACATTACAGATATGCTGCAATTGTTTCAAACGAAATAAAAATTACGAAATTCATGCAAAATCATAGAAATTTCAATAAATCCGCTATTTTTTCTTTAAACTTTTACAAAGCTCAAAGGATATTTGCATACCTCGATTGTGTTGGCAGAAAAATAAAACATCTTTGAAATTTTCATACTTCAACGTCCGTTTTCCATTTACTTTTTATTATTACTATCCTTTTTACACCCTAATGAATGCTAATTGTGGTTAAACAAAGCAATTTTTAAATTGTGAAACAAGTATATACGTGTAGTATACGCTTTAATTATCACAGTTTACTTCAAATAAAGTCTGCGATAATTTTCAAAACCGAAATATGCAATGATATAAAGTTCACTCTCCAATTCATTGCGTAAACGGTAATAATAAACCAAGCCTATTTCGCGCTCCTGCTTTTACTCACTCTGAATTGAGTTGATTATCACTCTGAGTTGCGTTGACTGTGGATGAGTTGATTAATTAACTCAGAATGAATTGAATCGCTCAAAATTTTTGAGTTGTGATAGTCCTAACTCAGACTGAGTGATTCAACTCATTCTGAGTTAAAATTAACTCGCTGAAATTTGCAGTGTGAAACACAGGACCAACAAAAATTAAAATTGTCGTTCCTCTAAAATTCGACCTACTTTCATAGGATGCTACGTAATTGCAATATTATGTTTCGCTAATAACACCGCTGCCACACTGTAAATTCCAATGAGTTGATTTCAACTTAAAGACTGAGTTAAATCTCTCAATCTGAGTAAGGACTATCAAAACTTATGATTCTGAGTTGATTCAACTCTCTGATTTAATAAAATTAACTTTTTCGGAATCAACTTAACTCAGAGTAAGTTAAAGTTGATTGTTATTAACTCAGAAATAACTAACTTTCCGCTTGAATTGATTAATTAACTCATTGGAATTTACAATGCACATTCGCACGTCTACAATAAGACTAAACAAAGTTAGTAAAAAACCCACAAATCCTGTGAGTATTATGGACCATATTTCTTGTAACATAATTTTACTTGGTTCAGACGACAAATTTAACCCGAGTCCTGGTGCACTGCTTACAAACGGAAATGCGATACACTGTAAATTCCAATGAGTTGATTAATCATTTCAGCTATCGAGTTGATTATTTCTGAATTAATACCAGTAAACAATAACTCATTCTCAGTTCAGTTAATTCTCATTCTGAGTCGAGTTGACTCTGGGTGAGTTGATTAATTAACTCAGAATGAATTGAATCAACTCAAAATTCTGAGTTCTGATAGTCCTAATTAAGACTGAGAATAACTCCAGGACCAAATAATTTGAGTTCGAAACTTTAAACCGTACTTAAATTTTGAAAGTACATTCCTAAGTGTAACCTTGTATAATCACTTAAGCTATGACACAAGACAAATAAACGTTTAGTTGAACGGATAATTGCAGTACCGGATATATATCTATAACGAAGGGTGGTGGAGCGTGGGTTGAAAATAAATAACAGTCCGTAACCGAATAACAAGAAGGGTACCTTCTGGAGAGGCCAAATAAATATCAGCCCCCCTCTTATTCGGGTCACTACAGTATGCGCATATCGCTCGATAAGTCGAATTATTTTGGACTCCACTGTGCGTATGATTGACATGTTGATGCGGTCTAAGCGGCATTTGGTTGTACGTTTGTGCAAAATAGGCCCGAATTTTTGTGCTAAAATTGATTTATCGAGATATTCCATTATCTTTTTGCGCTGTTGTATTGATAATTTTAAGGTTGCAAGTATTACTGCATTGCAAACGAGGGTCATGTATAGAACAGGGCCGGAACAGTAGTCTGAAGATATTCCTAAGTCTAAACCTAAGCGGAAGGATGAGCGTATACTTAAGCCAAAGCCTAAGCCTAAGCAAAAGAAATTAGTCTAAAGCTTAAACTGACTCTATTACAGCCACTCCGGAAAACGATCCGG
The DNA here is from genome assembly GCA_030248215.1 of Enoplolaimus lenunculus. Taxonomy (NCBI): domain Eukaryota; kingdom Metazoa; phylum Nematoda; class Enoplea; order Enoplida; family Thoracostomopsidae; genus Enoplolaimus; species Enoplolaimus lenunculus. The sequence goes on from JASANG010003027.1 coordinate 71,688, forward strand.
CCCTGTTCTATACATGGGCCACAGTTGTTATATAGAAGAGGCTTTGTCGATGCAACATATTTTAAGCAAGACAAATCAGCATCACAGTCAAATGTATATCCCTTTTGTTGATGAAGCTTATGTAACTGGTTTGAAAGCTCGTTGAACGGCGTTGGAATGAGTTGATAATAAGTTTGTGGAATGAATTCGATTCGAAATTTTTCATATCGATAATTCGAACTGAACTCGAGTCGCTTTGCTCATTTGGTTGAATCTGATCAATTGTACTGATCTGAAACTCAAGTTGAACGATTCATTCCTCTAATATTGAATTGCAAACAAGCATGAACATAAATTGAAAATAAACTGCTGATGCAGTCGCTAACGCGGCGTAAAATTGCGTTGCAACTTAAGCAATTTACTGCACGTTGTTAATACAAACAGTATTGCACCTACAATCTATATATTAAAGCGGGAACGCCCCACATACGTATTTTGGGCAACTTTCCAGCATTACTTTGTTTACAGTAATTTGTTAAGAAATACACGTGATTGTTCTATGAAAAAAATTTGCAAAATTTTTTTTCTGCTTTTGCTAACGTTTGCGTATTGGGCAAATCTGGTAGACTTGTTATTACAATAAACCAAGTTTTCGCCGTAAACGTATGCCACCAATGGAACGACGTTGTTGCAATCATCGCGTCTGTGTTAATTACATAACAGCATCCGCTAAATATTACAGGAAATGTCTTTGCAAAATCATGGTGTCGGTCTACGCTTATAACCTAAAATTGGGAAAAATTCAATTAGCTCAAATAATGGCCGCCGTGTCTGTAGTATATCACTTCTGTTAAACCACACTGAAATCGAATTTAATATGACTTGAAATGTTTAATTTAAACGAACTGTTACTGGTGTCGCTAAAGCCTAAATTGCAGTAAAAGTTACTGGTGTCGCTAAAGCCTAAATTGCAGTAAAAGTTACTGGTGTCGCTAAAGCCTAAATTGCAGTAAAAGTTACTGGTGTCGCTAAAGCCTAAATTGCAGTAAAAGTTACTGGTGTCGCTAAAGCCTAAATTGCAGTAAAAGTTACTGGTGTCGCTAAAGCCTAAATTGCAGTAAAAGTTACTGGTGTCGCTAAAGCCTAAATTGCAGTAAAAGTTGTTGGTGTCGCTAAAGCCTAAATTGCAGTAAAAGTTACTGGTGTCGCTAAAGCCTAAATTGCAGTAAAAGTTGTTGGTGTCGCTAAAGCCTAAATTGCAGTAAAAGTTACGAGACCAAGTCAGGGCGTAAAGTATAGTTATATAATCCTCTAACAGGTCCATATTACTTTTAGAACCGTCCCGGTTTCTGGTGGGTCTGTAATAAAGTAGGCTTACATTCTAGACTGCATTATTTGGCTTAGGCTTAGGCTTAGGCTTACACATAAGCATAGGAACGCATTTTTGCAACGCTTAGGCTTAGGCTTAGGAATACGGTTGTGCAACGCATAGGGTTAGACTTAGGCTTAGAAATACGTTTAATCTACTGTTACGACCCAAGAAGTAAGATTGGCTCTCTAAGACATGCTGTGGTCGATTGGTATCGAAAATTTAAGGTACACCAGACACTACGAATTCTATTTGTTTATTACATGTTAGGGTTGCGCTATACTTTTGTTGACGTCCGGCGCCGTCCGTCACCGTGCGGTATCGTACGCAAACAACTCATGTACGATAATGGATGGTACGAACGACGACGGACGGTGCCGTACGGGTGACGCACGGTCACGGACGGCGCCGTACGGGTGACGCACGTTGACCGACTGCGCCGGACGTCAAGTATAGCGTATCCCTAACAGTTGCCCTATAAACTGATCGAATTCCTCACCGACTTGCAGTAACTGTAATTTTCCTCTAACACTCAAAATGTGATGTTTGACAAAAAAACTTGTTACTATTAAAAAACATTTTCTTAAATATTAATAAAATATAAAAAGTTTTCGTTAAAAGCCATAGAAATGTAGCAAATATTGTTAATTTTTTCAGTTTTAGCTAAGTAATTTTTGTCTAAATTTAACAGCCGTAAACGCGACTGTGAGGCGAGTAGATTTGAAAACAAAAATGATTGTATTTTGTTTTCACTGCAAAGAGTTGGAATATTTTGTAACAATTTTCGATTTTACAACATTACAAATATTTTTCACGTCATGTTTTCGTTTTTTTGGTAAATTATCGACCAAATTTTGCCCCAACTTTTATTAATCGTCAAAAAAATTAGCTATATCGAGCCTAAATTGCAATTGTGGGCCCATGTAAAGATCAGGGGCGGAACATTGTTCTGCGGGACTAGAAAAGAGTAAGCATAAGTTTTAGACTAATTTTTCGCTTGAGTTTAGGCTTAGGCTTAGGCTTAGGAATATGCTTATAATCCTGTTCCGCCCCTGTTCTTTACAATGGCACAATTGTGTTTGGACCCATGGTGCAATCGGTAAATTCTGTTCCGGTATTGGAATCTCGTATTTTTTTACGATTCGGCTCCGGCTTAAATCCGATATGTTTCCGCTGGATGTTCCGGTGTTTCCTGTGGTGATAATTTTGAGTGTTAATAATAGATTAAACTTTTAATAACGAAGTTCTGTTATTTGAGAATAATTATTTAACGAGAAAAACGAGAGTCAAATCTATAAGAGCTTCGCCGAATTTGTTTACAATTGCCCTCGAACACTTTGGCCCCTGTAAAGATCAGGTTCGGAATGTTTTTCTTTGGGGCTGGAATAGAGTAAGCGTAAGCTTTAGACTAATTTTTTTTGCTTGGCTAGGCTTAGGCTTAGGCTTAGGAATAAACTCATTCTTACGCTTAGGCTTAGGCTTAGGCGTAGGATTAGGAATATGCTCATTCTTACGCTTAGGCTTAGGCTTAGGCTTAGGCTTAGGCATATTCCTATAACGCTGTTTCACCCATATTCTTTACATTGGCCAACACTTTTATTTAAAACCAGCAAAACGTCATATGCTCCCATGTTTTTTGACAAATTCCAAAAAAGACCGCATGGTGGGAGGAATTTTTCAGTGAAATGCAACTAAAAGTTAATTTTTAGTCAATATTTGTTTCCGCTAAAAAATTCAGTATTATTTTTACAATCCACTGTAAATTTTAGTGAGTTGGTTTTAACTCAGAATGAGTTGAATCACTCAGTCTGAGTTAGGACTATCAGAACTCAGAATTTTGAGTTGAATCGATTCATGCTGAGTTAATTAACCAACTCACCCCGAGTGAACTCAACTCAGAGTGAGTCAATGTTTACTCATAGTAATTCAGAAATAACCAACTCTCTAGCTGAATTGATTAATCAACTCATTGGAATTTACAGTGCAGTTTCCGGTTTATACTTTATAAAGGCCGATTTGCAGTCTGACAGGATCTACTTTTGGCATAGGTTTTATAAACAACATACCTGTAGGTTATACGAACATCAAAAGTTGTCAAATTTTAAAATATTTATAAACTGATGATAGGTGCTACACACATTTATTAAAGCATACGATAGCTAGAATTGGCAATTTTTGTGCAACTTCAGCCTAAGGTTCATGCATTACAAACAAACCGTTTTATAAAACCAGGTGCCGGTATTAGTTTCATTAACCGATCATTAACTGGTAATAAATGCTATAGACGTCCCCAAAGTATGATATTTCAATTTTAAAGTTCAAAAATAACTTGACTGCTAAGCGCTATAAATATTCGTATTCAGTCGTGTGAAGATGAAAGGGGGCTACCGCCCCCCACACCCATCTCAAGGTCCACACCTGCTTGAGTTAATTCGCAGGAAGTAGTTATACTATGCTGCGAGCCGAAACGTTTTTGTTGCACTTCGAATGAAAAGCCTTCAAATGTATATGGCGAGTTATATTTGTCAATGAGTTACAAAGCAAATATTTTTCATGAAATATCTCGACAACATATTTATTATTTGGCAACTTTTATGGCTTGGATTTACACGTTTCAGGCATTAATTTTTACGTTTAGAACATCTTCTTAAATTCAGACATCGAAAATTGCAACGATTTATTCAGTATTTTCAACACCAACCTCTTGAAAAATATGCTGTGCATCTAGTGCCAGAGCACGCTAGGGTGAGGTACTCCCAAATTCCGGGATGAGGGCTCCTACACTGCAAACAATGGTGAGTTAAATTGACTCTCTACGAAATAGTGTCGTTTCCTGACTACACAAACTGATTCAAAATTTGACTCCGCAAGAGTCAAGTTCGACTCAATTTCACTCTGGCGGAGTTGAATTTTGTCTCAGTTTGTGTGGTCGGGAAAAGTCTATTTCGGAGAGAGTCAATTTGACTCAACATCTCTTGCAGTGTAATGACGATCAGAAATTTTTTCAATTTTTTGCGTAAATATTGTAAGTGTGAAGGTCGCTCTTTGGGGCGCCCGGACAAATGGGAATATGTGGAGTGGGTACTAGGGTTCTGATATCAAATTATACGTATGGAAGATGTTCCAGCTTTAATACAGGTGTAAAATTAAAATAAATCTCTATTGACCAACAATGTATAAACGGTTTAAAATATTTAACAACGGCAATGAAGACAGCATCGTTTGAGTTTAATTTGGTGTTATTTTTACTACGTATTTTGGATATTGTTTCTGCTCAAAACGTAACAAAGGATTTAATAGATCAAGTTAAGTACACTGCAAAAAATGGAGAGTCAAATTGACTCTGTCCGAAATAGGCTCTACGGCACTAAATAAACTGAATCAAATTCGACTCCTCCAGAATCACACGTTCGACTCAGTGAGTCGAAATTGACTCTGTCGGAGTCGAATTTGACTCATATTGTGTAGTCTCGTAGAGCCTATTTTAGAGAGAGTCAATTTGACTCAACATTTTTACCAGTGTAGTTTTATTGCATTAAAATTAGACAAATTGTTTCAAATTTCAGCTTACAAAAACTGCAGTGACATCTGCAGAAGAAATAGACACTTTGTACGCTTTCTCATGATTTAAAGCTAACGCTTAAGTTTACGGAAAAGTACGACTTAAGGGTGGCGCTACACTGCAAAAAATGGTGAGTCAAATTGACTGTCTCCGAAATAGGATCTGCGGCACTACACAAACTGAGTCAAATTCGACTCCGCCAGAGCCAAAAATGCGGCTCAGTGGGTCAAGTTAGACTCTGGTGGAGTCGAATTTGACTCAGTTTGTGCAGTCCTGTAGAACCTATTTCGGAGAGAGTCAATTTGACTCACCATTTTTTGCAGTGTATATTTGTCGTGCGGCGAGCCGTTTGAAGCCGTCCGGCACCGCCCGTCGCCGTGCGTCATCGTACGTAAATAAACGGAGCCGGACGACATCAAAAGTTTAGCGCCGCCCTTACGCTTTAACCATAGAGGCTTATCGTTTTCCTAAACCTACACCTAAGCCTAAGCGTAAACACGAATGGAAGTGTACAAGAACCGATTGACCCTACTGAACTGGTCGACTTCAAAGAAAATTCTGCGATTTAAAAATGCGAATGAATATATGTTAAGTCAATGACCGGGTTTATTGAAGCATAAAGCTAAGCTTAAGCTTAGGCCAAATTTTAAGGACGGCACCAACGTCTTTCGTTTGTTACATTATATATATAAATATATATATGTATATATGTATATATATGTATATGTATATGTATATATATTTATATACGTATATGTATATATTTATATATTTATATATATTTATATATTTATATATGTATATGTATATATATTTATATATATATGTATTTATATATATTTATATATGTTTATATATATAAATATATATGTTTTATTATTATAATTTGGTTTTCAATTTAGCAACTACACCAGATCCGACATTACAATGTGATTACCTGTACTGTCCTGAACATTGCGTCGTGACGTATTACGCAGGCTGTCCTCATAATTGCAATTGCGAACCACCAAGGCATGACTGCCGTCCGCCTGATTGCCCGTATGAATTTCCTACTTGTCTCATCTACACAGATGTTGACCGGTGTCAAAAATGTGCCTGCGCCCCAGGTAACCAAACGGTGTCCGTAGGCAAATTCAGGAACGCGGACCCAAGTTGTTTTGCTATTGGCCATGTTCTTATTTATTGATCTTCTTTATCTGAGGACAGATAAGAACGTCTGGTGTGTTTGACGGAAGGAGTCCACCGATGCTTTAGTGAAGCGTGGCATGGCTCTTTAATCATTATACAACGATTGTTTATGTAAATAAAATTATTTTTCATTTGAAAAATTACATTAACCCATTCTCACATGAATATTTTCAATTTCACATGAGATGTAATTTCAAGGTAAATGATTCGTTTCCCAGTCTGACGAGTGGGAGGCATTTGCGTTGACCACCGTGGGTGCTGTGAAATCTGGCGAAGATGTCGACCTGCACATATATGTTAGAATTGTTAGCCAATGTAAAGAACCGAGGCGCAGCAGTATTATTTGCATATTCCTAAGCGTAAGCCTAAGTCTAAAACTTAAGCCTAAGCGTAAGAATGAGCATATTCCTAAGCCTAGACCTAAGCCTAAGCTAGGCAAAATCATTAGGCTAAAACTTAAGCTCTATTCTAGTCCCACAGAAAAACGTTACGCCCCTAATCATTACATGGGCCTAATTGTTAAACAGTGCTCACAGTGTCTGTATTGCTCGTATGTTATTTGTATTTAGTTGCTCACAGTATTCTCTATAAGTGAAAGTGTTAAAATCCGGCTGATTATTTCAGTACTTCCAACAACGTTAACTGAAGATGTTGTTGCTACACAAAACACGTTCGAAGCAGACACTTCAACTCCATCGTCAGTGCCTTATACGCCGTCCCACGTGGTTTCGATCCTCACACAACCCAACGATCAGGCAGGATCTTCTTCAGAACGTTTTAGTTTAGAATCAAACTTATCGAACGCTTCGGAAGAAAATTTAGAAATTCCAAACGCCAAAACAACATCCAAACATCAAAAACATGACAATTTTGCAAGTTCGCCTAAACTCAGTACATCATCAACTCCGCGTTTCGATGCCGAATCGTTGTCTTCTCCGGAAGGTCGGCCATTATCCAAAAATAGTAGTAAACTTCGAATTGCGCCAAACTTGCAACACAAAACCAAACTCAAAGTGCTTCTACCGACTCCGCCACGTGCCGTACAACCGTCAAGCGGACCTGTTCCTGATCATCGTCAACTTCCACCCACAGCAACTCATTTACCATCGTCAAGACCGCAGTCGATAAAGACAGCATCACCGTTGCGTTCAGTCCCAACGCCAAGTCCGCTACCAAACCTTTCATGGTTGCCGCGAACATCAAACGCGCCGAAAACGCCATATTCATCGTCGCAAACATCAAACGAACCGCATTCAACGATCTCGCCAAAACATCAAAGAACAGATGCCGCCACACCACCACCGCCACCGCCACCGCCACAATGCACTATTGTCAGCCAAAAACGCATCGATCGTGTATTTTTTCCACTCTACGCTGAACTTCGTCATTTTCGTTTCAGCCGCTACGAAGACGAACTGTCACTGCCGGCAATTTTGTCATATTCCGCGTCAAAATTGACGCAAATTTGTGACATTTTTCGTCAAGCGTGGATCAAGATAGGATCGCGAGTGCGAGCGCTATGTCGCCGACAGTATCGACTGTATGATATTGTTGCGAACGAGTACAGTTATCCGTGTAATGTTGCGCTATTCCGCGATGTTCATAAGTAAGCTATTTGTAGGGCCCGATCATTATGACGGCAAGGGTTGCCGTGACCTCAAGGCACCCGCATTCAACGTGCCTGTGACGAGTGTTTTAAGTATAATAATTTTAAGTGGAAAAAATATATTTTTCTTCCGTGGGGCCTCGTCAAGCCACCCACAGGCATCGTTAAGTCATGGTCGTCTTATCGAGCGATTGCTTTACCGAGATTTTGTTCAAAAACCACAGTCTCACAGTAGAGTCGTGACGCGAACTCATACGAAAGTTTTGTCAGGGTAAAAAGCATAAGCATATAAAATCCTAAAACCTAGAGACTTAATATATTTATTTATTTATATATATGCATATATAATTTATATATATGTATGTATATTAGTGAAAAATCTGAGCAAGACGTCAAAGTCCACTCGACTCGATCCCGAAGCGAAATAGTTTATTTCAATTATTCGAATTCTGCACTGCAAAAGTGGTGTGTCAAAGTGACTCTCTCCGAAATAGGCTTTTCCGGATTATACACAAATTGAGTCATATTCGACTCCGCCAGAGTCAAATTCAAACTGATTCGAGTCGCTCAGTGAGTCGAATTTGACTCATGGCAAAGTTAAATTTTGACTCAGTTTGCGTAGTCCGGAAAAGCCTATTTCGGACAGAGTCAATTTGACTTACCATTTTTTGCAGTTTGGCAATATTTTTAATATCCAATTAACCTAACAATATTTTCAGGCATTCTTCGTGTATTTGGTCTCTGGTCCGTAAACCAGAGCTTCGATCGTGTGCCAAACTATCAGATCCGGTGGATATTGAGCGAAGTTTAATTGCAGAACGCAGTATTAATAGCAGCACAAAAGAAGTAATTCATAAAGTTGCATTGCGTACTCAAATATGTCGCATTTACTCGCATTATGCGTCATGCATGCGACCTCATATTACTCGTAAATGTGGACACCGAGCGACTCGATTTCATGGATTGGTTGTTGAACAACATATGAAAATATACGATCCCAACTGTCAAATTGTGTCAGATTTTGATTTTGGGGTATAAATCACATTCTAACCTGCAAATTGCAATCAGATGATTAATTAACTCAGAGAGAAAGTTAGTTATTTCTGGTTATTTCTGAATTTATTAAACAGTAAATTCGCTCCGAGCTTATTTAATTCCAGGTGAGTTGACTACGATTAACTCAGAATGAGTTCAGTTAATTCCGAACTTTGAGTTTTGAAAAACCTTGCTCAGATGTCAGACTTCTGAGTGGATTCAACTCATTCTGAGTTAAAATCAACTCACTAGAATTTACAGTGTAAATCAGCGGTTCAAAGTAGGATGTTTGAAGATAAATTAAACGCAAAATAAATAATTGCGGATTTACTTTGTTTCGTCATTAACATGGGCTTAGCCAGGAGACTTTACAGCCAAGGTTGAAAATTTTCTTGGGTAGGGACAAAATTGTTCCCGGGGGGGCTGAACCCCTGACCCTCTTGCTACGGATCCATGTCATAAGTATGTTTTCGAACTGGATTAGTGGCTTGGTGCAGTCTCGGAGATTAAATTTGATTTAAGGATTGCAGGGATACACATTTACGCTCAAAATTAGCAATAAATCACGTATTTATCTGGCAATTACAAATATGCTGTAATTGTTGGAAATGAAACAAAAATTGCGTAATTTGTTCAAAATGTTACAAAATTTTGTACCATCCACTATTTTTAAACAATAAAATGTTGGGTGAATGTTTGCATGCCTCAGTTGTGTTGGCAGAAAGACAAAACATCTTTGTAACTTTTATACTTCAATACCCGTTTTCCGTTTATTTATGCGATTCATTTACACCGAGAATCCTGATGCAATCGCCGGATTACAAAAATCGGCGCACAATTACAGCAAATGCAACATTTGCTGAATTTGGGACCTCAACCATTCTCACTGGTTCAAACGGTGTCTCCGTCTGGTGATAGGGACTATTTTGTCATACGGGACGCTGGTTATAAAAATGATAGACGCATTCCGCAGCGTGAGAACCTGACAAATTTTGACAAATTGTTACCTACGGCGAAAGCCATAATTTGCGTGCTTTGCAGGTTAAAAAATACCGCTTGCTCCAACAAAACACACATGATTAATATCCGGTTGATAACATCACGCAAATCGCAGCGTCTGTTTGTATCGTAAAATAATTGCTAATTTGTGACGTCGAATATGTAGCACAAATGGCTCGCATCTGAGGTGTCGTAGAAAATTTTATTTGGGGGGGGTGACGTACCGAATAATTTTGGGGCCGCTACTATTGCAATTCAAGATTGTTTACTTTTAGACCGAGTTTTGATGGGGGTACTAGCCAACTTTGGTTGGGGGGGCCCGGCGTCCCAGTGCCCCCTGCGGGAACGCCGTTGGGTCTCAACCACTTTTCCCCATAAATATATTGAAGTTTAGGGTAGCGGTATGCTTTTGATGACGTAAAGGCGCCGTCTGTCAGTGTTCAGCGCCGTTCGGCATCGTATACCGCAATACATGCGCACCGGATGCGGATGGAGCCACGCCACAAGCATAGCGTCATCCTACGGCTTACGCTCCAGATTTAAAAGCTTAGGCAAAGGTTTAGGCGTAAGCCTATTCGCAAACCTAAGCCTAGGGCTGAGCCTTGTCCACTAATGTGATTTGTTTCAACGATTTTAAAATAACAATTACAAATCCTACAGTAACAGCTGGTGAGCACAGGTAATTCAAATTTAGTCTGTTTATTGATGTGAAGTTTAACTTCAAAATGTAAACAAAAAATAACGTTGCGCTATATTTTTTGATGGCGTTTGGGACCGTCTGGTATGATATGGCACGGTTCGGCCCTTACTGATGTCAGGGACGGATTCAAACGAAGCTGTGGGTTGAGTTCTTTTCAGCTTTTTTATGATAAAATGTTAAGGTCACCTCTCTACCGTACAAATTTTTTTACTTTTGTGTCACGAAAATTAACCGTTTGGCTTCTGGCGTGTATTGGACGTCCGGACGTCAGGCAATTTCGGTTTCTGTTGAAGAGCGCAGCGTCGACGAAAGCACTATTTATAGGCTTTGGTGAAAGCTTTCATCGAATTACAAGCTTAAGCTTAGGGGTATGTTTGATGCTTAGAATTAGGTTTAGGCAAACATTCTTTATTTTTGTAACAAAATATGGTTCGGGTAATCTCAGATCACTTACTATGACCCGTTAGAGTAAGCTTAAGTTTTAGATATATTTTTACTTAGGCTAAAGACTTAGGCTTGAGCTTGTAGGAATATGCTTATACTACTGTCACGACACTGTTCTATACACAGCGCCGGAACAGCCACCCCTATGCCCACTATTTGGCGGGTTATCCCAAAGAGTGGTCCCAAACACTAACAAGATTTGAAATAAAGGATTTGAAAAATATTTCGACGGTCGCAAACGGCTCCCACCCTGGAATTGTTGGAAGGCCCTACCCTGGGATGCTCCGGCATTCGTTATACATTGGTTTATGCCGGCAATTTTTTTCTACATCCTATAGCAATTTTAGCCCGAAGGTACCCATGTAAAGATAATAGGGTGGAACGTTTTTCTTTGGGACTAGAGTAGAGTAAGCTTAAGCTTTAGACTAATGTTTTTGCTTGGCTTAGGCTTAAACTTAGGCTTAGGCTTGGGAGTACGCTCATTCTTACGCTTAGGCTTAGGCTTAGGCTTAGGAATACGCTTGTAATATTGTTCCGCCCCTGTTCTTTAGATTAGCCCACAAACTGATAGATATCCTGCATTTGCATCACCATTAATACTCAACTGTGCCCTCGCAACAGGTGAAACTTTTAGTTCATTACAGGTTTACGTAGAAATTTTTAGAAATTTGTAATTATTTAATGCCAAGATTTTGGTTTATATTTGCTATTTGCCGTTATTTAAGGCGTTTTTTGTTTTATTTTATAAATATTGCACGCTTAACGGAATCTTTTTTGCTGAAAAATTATCGCTAAGTTTTAGTATAAAACCATATTCATACGTGTATTAAGATTGTGATGCGAGAACTTGCAGCTGCAACTTGAACTTGCAAGTTTTGTCCAAAATCCCGTTCCAAAAACTTGCAGCTACAAATACTTCATTAAAAATCACAGCTAGGAATTTAGTCCACAAGGGTGAACAATTATGCAAGTTAACTGAATTTATTGCAGCCGCTTTCTCATTGACTGATGAAAAAATACAAGTTCTGCGTGCAATTTACAGCTGCAACTTCTCGCAACAAAATCTTGCACGTGTGAATAGAGCTTTAAGCAATCAATTGCGTCAAAAATGCTATTTTAAACATTTTTCACATTGTTGAATACTGCAGCATTCAAAACGGATTTGTATTAAGCAGAGAATTGCACTCAAATCAAAATGCGAAAGTAAACGCTTTTCATTACCAAGAGTGAATGATGCATACTTCAGCAAGAGTAGGCAACTGGGAACGCTCTGTGTAGAAAAGAATGTACCCGGCAAGCGTTGCGTTTTAGCCGTGCTCACCATTTATATATAGGACACCAGTGGAGCCCTCTTTTTATTAGCATTTTAGGTATATATTTTATCAGTCCGAGCAAATTTCAAACCCTCCCAACCGTTGGACCCAGAACACAACGCACGCTGGACGCATTCTTTTCTACATATAATGTACCCAGTTACATGTGAACTAAAATTATTCCTAGCTATGATTGTTAATGAATTTATTTGCTTCTGCAAGTTTGTCAAACGGGATTTTGAACTAAACTTGCAAATACAAGTTGCAGCTTCAAGTTATCGCAGCAAAAACTTGCACGTGTCAATAGTGCTTAAAAGAACCTAAAGCCGAAACGAACTTACGTCTGAACCTAAACGATGTGATTAGAGTGAAACCCGAGCTTCCTCTATTGTGGTAATTGCGGGGGTGAGAAAACACCAATAAGTGTCAAATGAGCTAAAATTTATTCAAAATGGTCAAACTCAAGAGCACAACCCTATTTGTAGTTTCAGTTCACGGGATTTCAGATGTTTTTCTCAGTTGGTAACACAAAAACGCCGTTGAAGTTTTCATAGATCGAATCGCCTCATTCGAACGTGGCGGCTATTCCGCTGCTCAACCACCCCCAGCAGGGACAAATTCAGAACATCGATGGCTCTCAAGTTGGGTTCAACTCCTGAATAAAAATGTAATAATCGATATGGACGAATGATGTTTGGTACACAGGAACATTACAATTGGAGCGGACCGGGTACTCAAATGAACTCACCGGGGGCTGCCCCGCGACCAAATTTCACAGAAAATTATGATCCGACAAAAGCGTTTCTCAGACGTTGCGTTCAAATTTCAAGTCTTGAATAGAGTAGTTGATTGCTTCAGTTGAATCTAAAAAACTTACTTTGAACCGATAATTGTTGCCTAAGTCTCACAGTTCAAAATATTTAAAAGTATAATTACAGTGTATTGTTTGTTTATGAAATCAGCTACGTTCTCAGCTGAAGCGCTTTTCAAAAGTCGCGTGGGCATTTTATGGTTCCGGCAGCCAGATGTACAGGATGACCCTAAAACTTGACGATTGACGCAAAAAATAGGTCGAGAAGTATACTCTGCGACAACACCAGCTTAAAGCCTGAAGCGTAAAGCTTTTGTTTGGGCAAATACTTCTTTGAAAGTTAACATTGGTTTGGGGTCCATGTAAAGATTTGGGGCGGAACGTTTTTCTGTGGGACTAGAAAAGAGTAAGCTTAAGCTTTAGGCTAATTTTTTGCTTGGCTTAGGCTTTAGGCTTAGGTTTAGGCTTAGGAATATGCTCATTCTTACGCTTAGGTTTAGACTTAAGCTTAGGAGTAAACTCATTCTTACGCTTAGGCTTAGGCTTAGGCTTAGGCTTAAGAATATGCTTATAATACTGTTCCGCCTCTGTTCCTTACATTGGCAATTGGTTTTATATGCCCAAACGACGTTTCGAGTAAGTATGGATGTTTGGTTTTGCAGCCAGTAGCGTAGCCACGATTTCATGTCGAGAGCGGATACGTCTAAACGTTTTTTGCGAACGAGTGTAGCGAGAGAGAAAATTGTTTAAATTATGACAGTTAATAGCGTGTGAAAATGCCTCTTTTGGAGTCTTGTAAGAAATTTCGTGGGATATTATTAGTGATATTTCCTATACGGCCCTGCTGGTTACAACAATGATCTAAGCAAATTTTAAGTTTCTAAATCTGTAATAGAAGCTAGTGCAATTACTTAGTAAAGAAACTACCTCGTTGTGAAATATACGTTAACTAAGAACAAGTTCAACAGTATCCCATAAGCATTAATAGAAGACCGTTTACCGCATTGTTTCTAAATATTTTTAGCCACAATTTCTATGCAAAATACTGTCGATTACTCTCCCTTTACTCCAGCGAAACATTTCACCATATATTTCTGAAAGGCAATGGAACTCAGATCATATCAAGGACTTTTATCTCATCACACGAGCTGCCTAGAATACGACTGCAATCAAAGTAGTTTCAACTAGTGATTCAATCCTTAACGTTGACCATAATGATAACAGTGGTTAATAATCGTTTGGCAAATCAATTTGAAATATTTTTTACATTCCGCAACATATTCCGTTTTTACTCGGCCTATGTACAGATCAGCGGCAGAACGTTTTTCTGTGGGACTGCAATAGAGTAAGCTTAAGCTAAAAACAAGCGAGGTCCAATGAGTTTGGGCTCATAGGGTGACCCGTCCAAAATTTCATTTCATGAGACAATACTGATAACCATATCTAATAGTTTTCTGTCAGCAAGCGTAGCGAAGAAAATTTTTCAACTCTGCATGTTGCGGTGCTCATGTTATAACTGGGGCAGCTTGGAACACGTTGTGTCCAAGTTGATTCGACGTCAACATAAAGTTTTGTGATCCGAATAGCGGTTATGTAGACAAAATGTGAATGTCATATGAGATTGGCTTACAAATCACTGATGTCAAGCGATCATCGTATACAAGTAACCATTTGTCATATGATACTGCGGGACATTTATGCGAATATCATATGATATTCCAAAATTCTACTAAATATCATGTGATATTTATACAGGACAATGGAATTTGTGCACGCTAAATTAAACAGTAAAAAGTCGGATAATGCAGCATTAAATGATTTCGCAAGTTGAATTAGCTTCTACGTTTCTGTTTCTCGCTAAGTTTTTCCTAAAATATATTCCTAAGTACAAATAATTCAAATTTGAAATTTTAGTATCATATGACATTCTACAGGACAATCAAGCTAGTTTACCACAACTTTGCAGACATTTTCAAACATATCACATGATACTCGCAGACAATATTTGGAATATCATATGATATTGCAGAACAAACAGTAGATATCACATCAGGATAGCAGACAATTCAAATTTTTTGAATCTCATAGCGGATAAACGGTTAGACAAAATGTTACCACCTATAGTCAGTGACAAAACGTGTTCCAGGCTGCCCCAGTTATAACGTGAACCCCGCATGTTATTCTACAACAGGATGTGAACATGCCAGGAAAAGGAGAGGTGAGCGCTGCCCGCCTTCAGAGGGGTGTGCCAATCACTCAGACCAGAGTGAACATTTGAAATGATTTGGAAATTCATTTACCCGTTTGTGCACCGCTTTACTCGAGTCGATATTCTTTAAAATTTAGTGCAAAAATTGTGTTTGACTTCTCGGTCGTTTCGCTCGCGTGGTTTTTTCTAATGCTACGCTGTAAATTTCAGTGAGTTAATTAATCAACTCAGACGGAAAGTTGCATATTCCTGAGTTTATAAAAATATACTTTAACTCACTCTGAAGTTGAGCTGATTCCCAATCGGAGTTAAGTTGATTCAGGGAGAGTTGACTAAATTAAATCAGAATCAGTTGAATCAACTCAGAATTATCAGTTTTGGTAGTCCTAACTCAGACTGAACGATTCAACTCATTCTGAGTTAAAATCAACTCACTGGAATTTACAGTGTAGCAAGGTCTGGGGTGATAGGTTTTGACTGATAGAGATTCTTGCGCGCTATTAATTACTCAAATATGCCCTGTTCACCAGTCAAATTTTTACTGTACCCCAATATTCATTTTGAACCCTCGTGAAATTTGCTTAAAAACTTACTCCCGATGGATTCCCGTATGTTGCAACCCCCTTATGATCGGTATATCACCGCCTATTACGACAACATTGTTATTTTACTGATATATTTAGTATATATGTCGTATTCCCAGTCGTAATTCAGCTCAATTCCGAATTGACCCAGTCCAAAGCTGAATCATATCCGGTATTAAAACTGTGCGTTTTCTGATTAGTTACTTGATAGCGACAAATTAGCGTAGCAAAACAAACTGCTTGGTGGTTAACAGGTGTTTAACGATTACTCAGTCAATCAGAAAAAAGTATTCGCATCATCTAATCGTATTTGAGTACGGCATTAACGTAGTAACCTGTCACAAGGCATGCATTTGTAACAGAGAAAGAATTACACCGTGGCCTTGTCCAAATCGTAGTTCCAAGCTGGATTAGCCCAATTCGGAATTGGGCTGAATTACGACTTGGGCTACGACATATACAGACTAGAATTTGATAATTAAAATTTTTCCCCTATAATATTGGCCAGACCCCCTGACATTCCAATCTACCTATATACCTGCTGTGAAAGGTTTTTTTTCGAGTCTTTACAGAAATTTTGACAGGGGTATATTCCTCTTATCCCCTCTTTGTGTACCCTCTGTATCGCTTTCTCTAATCCATATTCAGAATTATCTGTATCTTTGACGATTCACCGATATTTTTTTGTCTTCTGAAACGATGTATACGTTTTTTGGCTTAGTACTGGAGTGACCCGAATAAGAGGGGGCAATAAGCTGGGGTCCCCATTTTGAGTCCCTATCAATAGGAGTCCGAGTCCCTAGTAATAAGTGTCCGTAAGCGTATAGAGTGCTTAAACCCTAATTAGAGACCATAAACGTCAATTATCCCTAATTGTAGTGCATAATAACTCCAGGACCAAATACAGTTGAGTTCGAAACTTTAAAGCATACTCAGCTTTGAAAGTAACATTCCAACATATAATCTTGCATTATCGTTCAAGCTTTTGATACAAGGCAAAAAACGTTTTAATTCAGCGGATAGTTACAATACCGGATATATATCAGTAACAAAGGGAGGCGGACCTTGGGTTAAAAATAAATAACAGCCCGTAACCGAATAACCGGGGCGTTCCCTCTGGAGAAACCAAATAAATTTCAATCCCCCCACTCTTATTCGGGTCACTCCAGTATTAATAGGCTTACGCTGCCAATGTGGCACTTCTCTTTGTCTGGCTGTTGTTTTCTATAGCTGCGGGCAGGTCCGCAACTTGCGTAAAATACAACAAAAAATTCAATTAAAAACAAACATAAAACAACACCTATGGGAATATGAAAATTGATAAAATACAATTTCAACTGCAAAACAACTGCGATTTTGCCAAATTTATGCGCCTCGTTAACGCGTTTGATTTGCCCTAAAGCACTAAGGTGCATTAAAACCTCGAATAGTCTATTAAAATGTATTTTTTTTATATTTTGGGCTCATGTATAGAACAGGGCCGGAACAGTAGTATAAGCAAATTCCGAAGCCTAAACCTAAGCCTAAGCGTATGGATGAGCCTATTCCTAAGTGTAAGCCTAAGCCTACGCAAAAAAAATTAGTCTAAAGCTTAAACTGACTCAATCATAGCCCCTCCGGAAAATGATCCGACCCTGTTCTATACATAGGCCAAATTTTGTTTAGCCCCCTCTGGCTATGTGAAGTTGAGTAACAAACGAATCAGAGTTGAGTTCGAAAATTTCTTGTTTCGATCGAAACCATTCAGATTCGTTTGAAAGTCGTGTCAAATATCTGCATATACACTGTAAATTTCAATGAGTTGATTAATCAATTCAGCTAGCGAGTTAGTTATTTCTGAATTAATATCAATAAGCATTAATTCACTCTGAGTTGAGTTGACTCTGGGTGAGTTGTATTAACTCAGATTGAATTGAATCAACTCAAAATTCTGAGTTCTGATAGTCCTAACTCAGAGTGATTGAGTCAACTCATTATGAGTTAAAATCAACTCACTGAAATTTACAGTGTACCCATCATGATGTTTTGTTCTGATTTCCCTTGGTACAGGATTGACTTGACGTCACTAAATGTGCCCGTGCTTTTTATATTAATACTCCCTTGGGACGTTGAATAATTACCGCATTGGCGTTGCAAAAACGTATTTTACCTTCGTGCTCCGAACTTTAATCGCGGCATTCAAGGCGTGGCTCAATGCTTTAAACTTTTATGAAAAGGTATTTAGACTACCGGTTTAGTTGCAACAGGGAAACGTTAATACCGTTTGTTTTGATGGCTTTTATATGAAAAGCGGTCCATGTTTGGGGCCGTATTATTGATCCCAGTGGGTTGGCTTAAATTCCCATGGGTTGTTTGATCGTCATCTGATTTTTCTGCTCAAGATGGATCCCGTTTCAGTTCCACAACTCTGGAACCAAGAAATATCGTTGCAGTCTGTCCACAACTTTGGAACCAACAAATAAAATTTGCAAATTTTTATTTGCGCAAAAACTGTATCAAAAATATATTTTGTAGTTTGCATTTATTAACGAAACGACTTTAAATAGAAATTGTGTCAAAAAATAAAACGCTATTTTAAACGCTTTTCACGTTCCAACTGTACCTACCGTAATAAGTGGAAAAACGTTGAAATGAATTAGGCCAGGTTAATATTCTGATTGGAATTCTGCCTGTTACAGAATATGGCTTCTGGGATGTTTTTGCAAACATTAATTAATTTCGTAAGCTTAAAAGATATATTTCACATTTGTTTAGTTTGTGTACTTTCGTTCATAACAACCAGTTCCTGCCTGTCACCAACACGGTATTCACCAGAGTACAACCGGATGTCTGCCTCCGGCTCCGGCTCCGGCAGAAAATCGGCCTCCGGCTCCGGTAGAATTTTTGCCGGACGTTCTGGCAATTTCGGTAGTATAATTTTGCATATTTTTGCATAATTTATCAGTTTAGCGAGTTGCGTTTTACTTTTGTCACAGTTTTCTGGAAAGAATTTTTAAAATTTCGCCGAAAATTAGCGTAAAACCAAATAACTTTACAACACATCGCAGATATCGGCTAAAATTAAATAATTAACCATCATTTTTACTACCTGGCAGGATATCCCTGTCCGAAAGCTTTGAACAGATAACAAAAAATAATTTAAAGTCCAGCTGTTTTTGTGAAAGCAACCGTCGGAGTAAAACCAATCGCTGGGATAAAACCAACCATTTGGGTGAAACCAATCGCAGGGGTAAACCAAGCATTGGGTTATTAGAGAATAAACTTTGTTTGAGAACAATTTAGCAAATGTGAATAAAGTAAATATGTTGGGCATTACATATCAGTGAGTGCACATGACAGCAGATTATGGTCCCAATTATATAACAGGCTTTCACAGGATTGTTTAACAAATAACACTAAAAATTACATAGCTAACGCTTAAAAAGTAAATGAACCAAAATGAGCAATTTCGTGCACTTCCTCTGTCGAATACATTTCTTGTTGAAAATAAAGGGCATAAGCAACTGAGAAATGCTAGTCCGTTATGTGCACATGAAATATAGTGCAATGCACTGAATGTATTCTAGCTGAAAGCATACGATCAACACATAGTCGACGAAAAATGCAGTTGGAGAGGCGGGCTACGTGGCGCAGTGGTAGACTGTTCGCTTCAGGATTTGCAGGTTAGGAGGTCGATCCCCGCTCTGCACGAAAAATACAGTTGGAGAGGCGGGTTACGTGGCGCAGAGGTAGACTGTTCGCTTCAGGATCCGTAGGCTAGAAGTTTGATTCCCACTCTGTAGGCTCGCTTTTCCAGCTGCTTAGTACAAAGGTCTGTAGTCCCGGTTCCTACCTAGACTGCACTGTAAATTACAATGAGTTGATTAATCAATTCAGCTGGCGAGTTGGTTATTTCTGAATTAATATCAGTAAAGATTAACTCACTCTGAGTTGAGTTGACACTGGGTGAGTTGATTAATTAACTCAGAATGAATTGAATCAACTCAACTTTCTGAGTTCTGAAAGTCCTAACTCAGACTGAGTGATTCAACTGATTCTGAGTTAAAATCAACGCACTGAAATTTACAGCGTGACAGATAAGAGAGAGCCAAAATAACGGAAGCAATCAACGGATATTTCAGCGTTTAAACAGAATTTGCAGTATTTCCTTAACGAAAACCTGTACCGACATTATCGGGAAGGAATGTGCAGCTTATACACTTAGAAATGTCAAAGTTTATAAAATATATACATGTCTGAATATATAAATATATACAAAAATTAATATATTGATCATAGTAAATACTTGGAAATACTTGTAAGCCGTCTCATGGTAACATTGCAATTCAAAGTAACGGTATAACGTTGAAAATATTCGCTAGCAGATTCAACGTGGGGGTAGGTATACCCAGACCTATGCCCTGAGAACCAACAGGAATGAAACCGAAAATTTTGTACTAAGATTGAATATTATAAAATTTCGTTTGGCTTATCGCTCGTTTGAGACATTCGTAAGCTTGTTTACACCTTGAAAAAATTATTCTGCATCCGAGACAGAAAATATTAGCCATTTAAGCATTTGTTATTATCGTTCAAATCAACGTTGTTAATGCTCTCAAGGTATAGTTTTGTACAAAATTAATTTCGTATTATTGCGCATATTAACCATTTTCGCTGAATTTGATAAAATTATCAAAACATGACTTTGTGTATTTTTCAGTTCCAGCGTCTTGTTGATAAACCGTTTGCTCCATGTTACTTTAAGGGGCGTCCAGGTTTCTGGTGGGTCCATAAAGCAGTAGGTTTAGATGTTAGATTACATTTTTTTGCTTAGGCTTAGGCTTAGGAACACACTTTTGCAACGCTTAGGCTTAGGCTTAGGAATGCGCTCAATCTACTGTTACGTCTCTTAAAGTAACATTGGCCCTGTAATTCGTCAGCGTTGCGTTTACTTTTGTAAAGTTGAACTTTTTTGAAATTCGCTAAAACTCCTCGTTTAAATTTGAATTTTTAAAAAATGCTATTTTTAACATACCAAAGTATGCTGTTTGACGCAGTTTAAAACATCAGCAAAAGTTTTAAAATCGAACTATTTTTGAGCAAACGCCGACAATGCGATATTTAACCAAAAAGACGTTGCTATTACCTCAATTTGAATAATATATTAAATAAGTTGTTTTTTAAAATTCAATTTTAGGTTTTTTTTAAACCGCATCGAGATTTAAGGTTAAAAGCCCAATGTATTAAAGAACAGGGGCGGAACAGTATTATAAGCATATTCCTAAGCCTACGCCTAAGCCTTAACCTAAGCGTAAGAAGGAACATATTCCTAAGCCTAAGCCTAAGCCTAAGCGTAAGAATAAGCATATTCCTAAGCCTAAGCCTAAGCATAAACCTAAGTCTAAGCGTAAGAATGAGCATGTTCCTAAGCCTAAGCCTAAGACATGAAAAAACAGTCTAAAACTTAAGCTTTACTCAATTGCAGTCACACAGAAAAACGTTCCGCCACTGATCTTTACATGGGCCGGTTAAAAATGTTAGAAAATTATATGGAACGTTCAAATAAGTGATTCATGCGAGCATGCAAATTAGACAAATTTCAACGAATTACAAACTTTGCCCTGAGTCTGTGATCAGCCAAAGTGCAGTTGAAAAATATTTCTGAAACAGCATCAAAAAATGTTCAGAAAATCATAGCATAAAAAGCGAAGAAGTAAAGTTTTCCAGTTATTTTTGTAAAAATTGTCTTAAATTTCAGAATAATTTGTATAAGTTTTATAATGCTTGCAATACTATTTGAATGAATTCAGAAATATATACTTTTTTGTGATTACAGGGACTAAAATTATATTAATGACAGGAGAGCCAAACGCTTTTATATACTTATATACTTTAATGCGCACACTGTAAATTGCAGTGAGTTGATTTTAACTCAAAATGAGTTGAATGCACTCAGATGTCTGAACTCAAAAGTACGCCTTTCAGAACACATAATTCTGAATCAATTGAACTCATCCTTAGGTAATTTATCAACTCACCCGGAATTAAATCAACTCAGAGTGAGTTAATTTCTATTGTTGTCAAAACTCAGAAATAGCCAAAAATAACTTAATTCTCTCTCTCTCTCTGAATTGATTAATCAACTCATTAGAATTTACAGTGTAGGGGTTTCGTCGTTAGTGATTCCAGTTCTAAGACGTTTGGCTTGATTTATTAAAGTCTCATATCGCATATAGTTTTTGGAATTGTAAGCATGTGAGACATACTTGTTCGTGATTGTATAAACGGTTGCGCTATATTTGACTTCCGGCACCGTCCGTAACCGTGGGTCATCCATACGGCGGCGTCCGTCACCGTGGGTCATCCATACGGCGGCGTCCGTCACCGTGGGTCATCCATACGGCGGCGTCCGTCACCGTGGGTCATCCATACGGCGGCGTCCGTCACCGTGGGTCATCCATACGGCGGCGTCCGTCACCGTGGGTCATCCATACGGCGGCGTCCGTCACCGTGGGTCATCCATACGGCGCCGTCCGGCACCGTGGGTCATCCGTACGGCGGCGTCCGTCACCATGTGTTATCATACGCAAATTACACACGTCGAACAGCGACGGACGGTGACGGACGACACCGTACGGGTGACTGCATGAATATTTGGTATTCTGCAGACACCTATTTTGAAGCAAGGATTCGAACACCAGTCGCCTGATGGGAGGCGTTTTTCATCACCACTTATAAGAGCTTAATGCTTCGAGTCTGGTGGGAATCTCACGTCTTGTGGACATTTTGCACTATACAAATGTGTATTGTGAAATACTGTTTACGTGCATTTATTGCACCAACACTGTTTGCAAATAGTTGCTCATAGCATGGTATCAACCGGATATCCGTTTCCGTTCAGAAATTCGGTTAGTTTAGCTCAAAATTTGGCAATAAACAACGTATATATCTCGCAATTTTCATTATAGATATGCTGCAATTGTTTGAAATGAAATAATAATTACACAATTCATCTAAATCTTAAAAATTTCGGTGCAACAGCCATTGTTTCTTTAAAACTTTACAAAGCCCATTGAATATTTGCACAACTCAATTCCGTTGGCAGAAAAACAAAACATCTTCAAAATTTTTATATATATACTTCAATATCCGTTTTCCGTTTCCGTTATTTTTACTATCGTGTTTACACCCTAGCTTAAAGTACACTCTATTATGGAAAGGGTCAAACACCTGTAAATACATAATTGTTTTGCTCTACCCTGACACTACAATGCCGCGATACCCCACCAATAGTAGTTCAGCTTCCCAAGGGTGTACTCAGAATTTTAGGTAAGAGGACCATTCGAATCGACCATGCCCATACTGAATTGTATACGCAATATACTGGATACTAGTCTGCCAGCTTTGTGCAAACGTAGCGAAAGCACAAAAATTTCCTTACAAATTTTCTTTTCATAGAAAAATCACGTGTATTTGATAACAAATTATTGTAAACAAAGTAATGCTGGAAAGTTGCCCAAAATACGTATGTGGGGCGTTCCAGCTTTCATATATAGATGTCCCTCGCCAAAACGGCTAAACATACAAGAAAAAATATCAGTTTTACAATCTTTCGAAACCGTATTTTTTCGATATTAAGTTTCATTCTGACGAAAAAAGTTTTTTTTTACGCTAATGTTCAGTTAAAGTTTATCCAAAATTAAATTGTGTAGTATATACGTACCCCGAGAGATTTGTGTGAATTTGAAAAATCTGTGGACATTGTACAACTACAAACTGGTAAACTGGTAGCATAGATTGATTTAGGCAAAAAAGAATTAGGTTTAAGCAAAAATTACTCAGACTGTAATTTTCAAATTATCATGAGCTGTAGTTTTTTTATTTGAGGATTGTAAAATTATTTTAATTTTGAAATTTCTAAAGACTCTGCGGCTCATGTTACTTTTAGGGGCGTTCAGGTTTCTGGCGAGTTTATAAAAGACTAAAAGAGTAGGTTTAGATTCTTGATTGTATTTTTTGCTTAGGCTTAGGAACACGTTTTTGCAACGCTTAGGCTTAAGCTTATGACCCGAATAAGAGAGGGAGACTGATATTTATTTGGCCTCTCCAGAGGGCACCCCTTGTTGTTCGGTTACGGACTGTTATTTATTTTTAACGCGCCCACCGCCGCCCTTCGTTAGTGATATATATCCGGTATTGCAACTGTCCGTTGAATTAAACGTTTACTTGTCTTGTATCAAAAACTTAAGCTATAATGCAAGGTTATACTTACTAATGTTCTTTCAAAACTTAAGTATGCCTTTAAAAGATTCTAAAGTCATTTATGGACTACAATCGTAGATAATTGACATTTATGAACTCTAATTAGGGTTTAGGGACTCTATCCGCTTATGAGCTCTTATCAGGGATACAGACTCCTATTGATATGGAGTCAAAATGAGACCTCCCTTTTATTATCCCCTCTTTTATTCGGTTCACTACAGTAAACTTTTAATTTGTAATTGGTTGATTTCGGAAAATGTATGCTTGTTCACCAAGAAATTTTTAGTCTGCCATTATTTGCTCCGGCCACGATAATTCAGCTTTGCAACAGAATACGATTAACTTCTAAAATGAAAAAATATCCGATGCCCATCACTGATAAGCATAAAAACACCAACAAAACCGTCGGTGCTTTCATGAACCTGAGGCCAACCACTGATTTTTATCTGAATCGGATATCCGGTTACATCCTGTTCGATGGCGTGGCCGATGTAAAGAACAGGGGCGGAACAGTATTATAAGCATATTCCTAAACCTAAGCCTAACCCTACGCGTAAGAATGAGTTTATTCCTAAGCCTAAGCCTATGCCAAGCCAAAAAAGTCTAAAGCTTAATATTTTCTACACAGCAAAAAATGGTGAGTCAAATTGACTCTCTCCGAAATAGGCTCTACGGTACTACACAAATTGAGTCAAAATTCGACTCCGACAGAGTCAAATTCGATTCACTGAGTCGCATGTTTGACTCTGGCTGAGTCGAATTTGACTCAGTTTGTGTAGTCCCGTAGAGCCTATTTCGGAGAGAGTCAATTTGACTCACCATTTTTTGCTGTGTAGTCCCACAGAAAAACGTTCCGCCACTGATCTTTACATGGGCCGATGGCGTAAATTCGCTGACTGTGCACTGTACAATTATTATATATGAATATACTTTTAATATGTCCGATTTGATAGCTATACATCCAATTTTTGTAATATTAATATGTTCAGATAACAAAATCATATTAATTATGGGTCTGTGCTTTTCGGTTCGTATTGGCGAGCGTCAAAAACAATACACAGCGTCGGGTCAGTACCACCAGCCACAGTCGACTCCGCGACAGAATTGTACCGCTACCCCACTTAACTCAACCCGACTTCAAAGGTCAACGTCCACAAAATCCTACCGTCACGAGCACTATAACACCCGAGGGGCAACTGCGAACAAGAACCGTTCCCACGCTCGAGGAACAAGCTTTCGTGGGACAGGTGGCAACAGATCATTGGCAAGCGTTCGCTCCGACAGTCTACGTCGCCGAAAGATCGATTCGCCAGTAACAACGCCTAGCAATATCCGGTTGCCATCTCTAGGGAGTCGTGGCCCAGCTGGTACCGCAAGAAGCAACAAGCTATTCCGCTCACAGTCAGCAAAACCTGCAACCCGGCTTAGACAAGGACTTGCAGGAAGACCCGACGGCAGTCGACAGATATCACGAGAGACGAACAGACCGCGGCTTCAGCGGCAGATATCGTTCATCGAAGAAGGTCCGGCTGGCTTGGACGGCTTTGTTGTCACCGACGAAAATTGGAATTTGTTAAAATTGAATTCAATGGAAGATGATGAAGTTGATTTAAACTTGAATCTGGAGCGAATGTCTCTACGAGCGCATGGAACTCATCATATTTCGTTGTCACAAGAACGCTTGCATCGGATTCAACTGGAAGAAACTATACGATTAGCTAAACAACAAATGAAGACGGTCAAAATAATAAACGGCTGTTTGTATGTTGACTATAAATATGTGACAAAGGTTCCGCTGGATATGGTAGTTCAATGTTAAAATTATTACAATACAAAATTAACTGCAAGTGTATCACATTTAGGGCCCATGTACAGAACAGGACTGGATCGTTTTCTGGCGAGACTGTAATAAAGTAAACTTAAGTTTTAGACTATTTTTTGTTTAGGCTTAGGCTTAGGCTTAAGATGTAGAAACATGCTTATTCTACTGTTCCGGCCCTGTTCTATACATTCGTCCATTAAGCAGTGTGCGAACGGACAGTAAAAATACGTAAACGGATAGCGATCAAAATAACGAAAATCGAAAACGCATTTATTGAAATAATAAAAGTTTCAAAGATGTTTTATTTTTCTGCCAACATAACTGAGACGTGCTTATATACACCGAGCTTTCTCAAAATTTAAACAAAAAACGCGGATACACCTAAATTTTCTAAATTTTGGATAAATTTCGCAATATATTTTTATTTCATATTTTCTCAATTCTCGATGGAACGCCTTACAATTTGCACTATAATGGGTCATCCACGTTAGCAGAATGTCTGCAAAATTTCGATTACAATCCGGCCACCACCGTTACGTTAATCGATAT
This sequence comes from Enoplolaimus lenunculus, assembly GCA_030248215.1. Lineage (NCBI taxonomy): Eukaryota > Metazoa > Nematoda > Enoplea > Enoplida > Thoracostomopsidae > Enoplolaimus > Enoplolaimus lenunculus. The sequence continues at coordinate 98,099 of JASANG010003027.1, forward strand.
GGAAAAATCTGCGGTATAAGGATGCGGTGTCCATCACGGTCTTTTAGACGCAGGTTCCATGTTGGAATAAAAGTGCTAAATAAATTATAATAAAAGTTGTGTATAAAAAATGCACAAACATTTTCAATCTATAGAAAAATAAAAAACTATACGAAATAAAAATGATGAATCCACGCTGACCAAACTTGAGCTTCTGGTACTGTCTTAAGCTTGTATTCAACGTAAAAAAAACGTAACTGACTTGCCTGTTGATTCCTCCTTTTTTACAGGTAGGAACTGCCCCAATATGCATGAAACATTGGAATCGAAGCAAAAACAAAACCTTTCACTTTAGTTAACGCCAACCAAAAGTGCCGTTTCAGAATTTTTCTGCATGTCCGGGTCCAATTTTAAAGATTAAATATTTTAAGTTTAAAGATATCTCATCACGACCCGCACCCGTGTAGAGAAGAGGGCCGCAACACTTGTAGTGTAAGCATATTCCTAAGCCTAAGCGTAAGCCTAAGCAAAAAATTAGTCTAAAGCTTAAACCGACTCCATTAATGCCTCGCCGGAAAATGATCCAGAACTGTTCCACACTTGGTCCACGACCCGGAAGATTGTGATTACTTTTTTCAAACTTGACCGACTCAGTTTTACTTGGTATATTTGGAATTATAGAAAACAGCTTTCGAGTTTCCTAACTAAAAGCGCTCTCAATTACAGTATAACAATTTTACTGAAATCAACACAATCATTATTAAAAACACTAAAAAAGTAATTAATATAGCAACTACTTACATCTGTCTTTTGCAATTAGCGGCTCATGTATAGAACAATACCGTAACAGTAGTGTACGCATTTTCCTAAGCCTACGAATAAGCGTGAGAATGGGCTTATACATAAGCCCTAGCCTAAGCAAAAATTTGTCTAAAGCACTAACTTACTCTATGGCAGTCCCGCTGGAAAACTTTAAACCCCTGATCTTTGCATGGGCTCAAATCTGCAACGAACTTTTCCTAATCGCTTTTATTTCCGTTTGAACATATTTTATAAACCATTTAAAATAAACTTCTCGTCGAAAAAGCACTCCACAGTGAACAAAATGATGCATCAATACGTCAAAATTACGCTTTTAAACTAACCTACAACCTCTTGTTCAACCATCTCTAGACAGTTACAACTATGAAAAACGATCAAAAATCACTAAAAAGTCCCTTTAACTGCATCGGCAGATGGTATTTTCACTTCTTCACCCGGTTTAAATGGCGGAAGTCCCAAGTATGGGCATGTCGAACACCGGAATGCGTCCCCAAGATAACACTGAAATATAAAAATAGTTGAGTTATAAAACAGTTGGATTACAATCAGAGCTGCAAACCACATACGGGTTAAACGCCGGACGGTTAAGAAAATTTTAACACGGGTATACCCGCGGGTAAAGTTTCACAAGAAACTTAAAACCAGATATTAACATAGAAAAACTTGAATTTTTAAACTGTGTTTGCCATATGAGTGAAAAATCATGCCGAAGAAAACCTAAGGGCGGTAAAGGTGGGCAACGGTAAACAATTTTGCGCGAATAACGGCTGGTAACGGGTAAAGAAATTTTCCGATTATACAAAACCGGTCCAGGCTCATGTTAACACTTAGGGACACCCACATGGTAATTTAGCTAGGTATCATAGTGTTTACGCTTTCTTTAATACTATATAAACAGCAGACTTTACATTAAAGCAATTATTTTCGCTTTCGTTTAGTTTTAGACTCATTTTTACACTGAAGTTTCCACTTAGGCTTAGAAATAGGAATAAGCCGATATACTGTTACGCTCCTAAAAATAACACTGGTCATCGTTACAGGTTATCCATCGTTATTGTAATCCAATAAAAAATTGTGAATGTACACGGGCACGTGCGAACATATTGGACAATACTGGACAAGGTCAAAGCGATTAAATCAAAGTTACCAGAAAATTTCCAAGCTTAAAATAAGTAGTTAATGACCACTTATTTAAAGCTTGGAAACTTACACTGCCACATGAAGACTTTGGAGTTGTTTTTTCAACACCTGCAAGCTCTTCTGCGAGACCGCAAGTACAATTTTTGCACGCTTTCTTTTTCTTTGTACCATCGCTTGCGTTCGGTCCACAGCCGATAACTAAAATGAAGCCGTAGACAATCAAAAACAATAATTTTTCTTAAATCTGAGTAAAGTTGAAGAATTTTTAGCTCATTTGCAGTGTAACTGACCGCGTATACTTCAACCTTACTCGTCATAGAAACGAAATTAACAAAGTTATAGACGGTTTACGTCTTTAAGCCTCTTACTTCACCATCCGCCACAACTAAAAATAACAGTCAGCGACACCACAATCAAAAAACAAACCTTTAAGCTGGTCAGCACTAGGCTTTTGCCAATCTTCTTCTGTTAAAAGATCGTCCTCAGCAATTAGGTCACTTTCCGTTATATCTGAATCATCCAGTTTCCACACGTTCGCTCCATCATTTTTAGCTTCGGTTTTATCTAAAAACCAAATACCAGTTGAAAATATAACTATAAGTTAATTAAATGTAACCAAATTAGGCCAGTTTTCATAATCTCCCGACGATACGTAGATAGTTACAGGCCGTTGATTCAGTATATAGTCCATTAGACAAAAAATAAACTTAATCCCTTTAAATAGCAGGGCAGGGTATCCGGTTTGGGCAAAAAAACTGGACACAAGATTACGGCATTCAACACTGCGTGATATTTATAACTGAAAAGTATAACGTAACTTTGTATTAAACTATTATTCATGACTAAAATAACACTATTTCCGGTGACTCTTGTCCGAAATAATACAAATAATACTAACAAACACAGTTAATACCAGAACCCTTGTAGGAAAAGAATTATCAAACAGCATATAATGCGTACCAAATTAGCATGATTTAGTTTTACTTTTCGTTGAAACATCCGGTTTCGACTCGAGCCACTGTCGTAACAAAACTTAAACAATTACGGCTCTGATAGTTTCAGGTCTCCGATTAAACCCTACCAAACAGTTTAATAAACGTAAGACATTGCAAACCATATGATCAATTATTAAGGAGGCGTTGTATTTCTGGTGCGGCATCGTCCGTCACTATACGGTAACTATCATACGAGCGTAATTTACATACGATACCACACGGTGACGGACGGTGCCGGACGTCATCAAAAGTATAGCGCCACCCTTACTGTATGTATTGTCGACAAGGATTCGGTTTTACAAACATGTCCGACTACAACCATACCCTCATTCGCTCATTACCTTGCGCTAAAAACGGTAGTATTTTGCTCGTTCCAACAGCATACGCAGGAGATTTTGCTGAATATACCGAAAAATCAGATATTGGTTCGAGCAACTAAAAACAGAAATATTAACCAATTTAAAGCTAAACAGTTACGGTATCGTTATGCTTTTGACGACGTACGACGCCGTCCGTCTCCGTGCGGTACCCACGTCTGATTTCGTATAATGACAGACGGTGATGCACAGCGCCGGACGGTTCCGCACGACAAGTATAGACTCACCCTTAGAGTTAATGTTCTGGAGAACAATAATCTATTTAATCCAAGCTAATAACACTTGTTTGCATAATAAACTGACAAAATAGCTTTAAGTTACTCAATAAGACTTGACATGACGTGCCGAACGAAAACTCCGACTACACCCCTGCCAATTTAAACCAATATTATTAAATAATATTCGGATACCTGCACGTCGGTAAACCCGCAAAGCTTCAGGTTACTTGCAGTTGATGTTTCACTTGGATTTCCTATTAAAATGAGCAAAAACAATCACAACAATAAGTGACAATATATTTAAAAAGACAAAACCATACAACTTTAAAATACGTATTTATATAGCTCATGTCGCTGAAAAATTTACAACAACTTCAATCAATACTGTGTTGAACACAGTAACAATAATCCTGAAGACATAACGTAAGCTATGTAATCACTTACTTAAAGCAAATAGCAAAAGACTTGACGAACATTTAAGGTATTGCATTAGCTCAGCCAAAAGATCAAATGATGGTGTAGCGTCGCCAATAAATATTGCACTGTTGAAGCTGGATTTTGAGTGTGAAGCTAAAAATTTATAGTCATAGCAATAAGATTTGGATGTCTATAGCACCTATCGGCAATGGTGACAGATCTTGTAATTATAAGAATCAGGTATATAATAGTAGTACGCTTTGAACTGTGCTAATTGCAAGAGTTTTAGAAAATTGAATAGCACAATTAAGAAATGCACCGGCAATTCCAATGTGCTAAAGTGTTCATTGTTGCAAAATATCCGAACAGACTAAGGTTTCGTACCAGGAACATGTTAATCTAGGTAGGAACCGGTATGTCAGACCCTATTACCAAGCAGCTGCAAAATCAGGGTGCAGAGCGAGAATCGAACTTCAAGCCTCCGGATATTTAAGCGAACCCTCTACCATTGTGCGAAGTACGTAGCTCGTTTCTCCAACTGCTTTCATCGTCCAGTATCTGTCGACAGGAATACGGCCGGCTTAGCTTACAACATGCATAATATGTGATACATGTAATGCATATCCATTTGGACAAGCATGCCTCTAGGTATACCGTGACACAATTTTCACCAAAATCGTCTCTTGACTGTATCTGTACATCTGCTTAGTTAAAACTCTGAAGTCCCTGGTTCCTATTCAGACTCACAGTGCTAATCTCAAGGCACGAAATTAAACATAAACAACCTAACGACAATCTTTCAGCGTTTTCCACGACCACAGATACATTTGCTATGGCCTTCTGTACTTCCGCAACGCATTCTTTCATTTGCTCAGACACGGCAGTCGAATTAGTGCCCGCATTGCCGCTCCAAATCACTAGACATCTGTCATTTACAGCAATATATTTACCTAACATTGCAATAACAAGTTTAGTTGTAATCTGAAATAAACAATTTGCGGTTCGTCGCACAAAATAAATGATCCCATCTAACAACAAACTCTCAAAACACGTCGAAAAATTGCACAAACTCGGCATAGCTATGTAAATATTCGTTAAAAGCGGAAAAATTCATATTGTTATAAAAGAGGTAAAATTACTAACGTATATCGTTATTTAGCGTTCGTCTAACAAGACCTAAACACTTACACATCCTGGTTTTACAAAGAATTATTCATTGGTGAACGAAAGTTTTATTGTATACGGAAATCAGTTTATTGATAAATTTAAAGAAGCGTATGTTAATATTTGCATTGTTCGATTTGCTGGGTACAACCAAAAGTCTGCCTCCGATTCCAGCTTCAATCAAACATCGACCGCCGGCTTTAAGCAGCGCATGTATAGAACAGGAGCGCACCATTGTTTGCAGGGACTGCAATGTTATACTTTCATTTCACGTCCGCCAACTATTCTTGTACTATCAAAATTTGACCGCCTCAAGCTCCAGTATTTTCAACTCAAGGTTGTCGTCGCCCCGTGTTGTTTTCTTGACGTGCCTCGCAAGAAGCCTGTTTTAATATAAACAGGAAACCAATTCGAAACACACAACAATCCACTATACCACGACGCGCGTTGTATCTATAAACGATTCAGAGCATGTTTGGTTTTTCGGAAATATTTAATCGACCAGATGAAACGATTTGTTCGTTTTTAGAAAAACGGCAAAAGCAGAAACATTGAAAAACATCGACTCGTGTTTCTTAAAACTCACAAACTTAATGAATGCTAATGTGGCGTTCCAGTTCGGGGTATCCTAGGACACGTTTTGTCCCTATGATTCTATTGGGTGCATTTTGTCTCCTTAGAACTTATATCGTATAAATAATTCGTATTTGTCTGCTATTATCATGTAGGGGTCACCGTTTGTTCTTAAATATCATATCATCCTATCATATTCGAGGTGTTGTTTGCGAATATCATATCATATGTTTTCAAATATCTGCATACTTGAGGTAACATGCCCAAATTGTCCTGCTGAACATCATATACTAGAATGTGAAATTTGAATTTTTGAATTGTGAAGCTGGAGTTGTAAGCGATTTTGTGTCGGATACGTTTCGCAGGCGTGTATTTAGTATTTAAAGCACATCCTGCCGTTCGACTTTCCATTCATTATCAGCACCCAAAGATTGCACTGTCAAACTGAATATTATATGAATTCGTTGAAATTTTCGAATATCATACGATATCCGTATAAATGTCCCACGGTATCACGGGACGTACCCTCCCTTGTGCACATTGATCATTTGACAGCGGTGGTTTGCAATGTCATATGATATTCGAGTTTTGTCTGTTGACCCGGTAAAGAGCCCGAATTTTAACGTTGACGCTGAATCAACATGGAACAAAACGTGTCCCGTGTTGTCTTAGTTATAACGTGAACCCACGCATAAGAGATTGTATTTTAAACGAATACCTCTGACGAAAAATAATTAGGACGGTTTTAACAGTAGCCACCACAAAATAGAGCGTCTATCGCAATATTTCAAAACCTACAGCATACACTGCAAAAAATGGTGAGTCAAATTGACTCTCCCCGAAATAGGCTTTTCCGGACTCACAAACTGAGTCAAAATTCGACTCCGCCAGAGTCAAATTTGACTCACTGTCCGACTCTTTAAGTCGAATTCGACTACGGCGGAGGCAAATTTTGACTCAGTTTGTGAGTCCGGAAAAGCGTATTTCGGGGAGAGCCAATTTGACACACCATTTTTTGCAGTGTATGCTTTACGTTCATTTTCGACTGAAATCCTATAAGTTACAAAATAGCAATCAGTGATATATACTTTAAAAAAGTTTGAAACCATTTTGTCTTGACATATTCGGTAAGTTCCTGCAAAGTAGAGTGCAAAGACAAACAACAATACCATGTACCGCACAGCATGAAATACACAATTTTGCAACATAAAACAATATTTGCATAGACCATATGTGTGATTTTAAAGCATCCTTATCTAATATTTAACGCAATAAATTAATATTCATTAGGCATTTAAATTTATTCGCTTTGTTTTTAGTCTAAATTTTGTCATCAGCGCGCTTGTTTTGACGAATATATCATGACGAATGTGTTGTTGTTGTTCGATTTTATTAGTTTTAACCGACACTAGGGCACATATTCTCTCAAATGCATATAGCACCTATCACCAGTTAGTAATAGGTTTGCAAACTAACGAACTGGTACAATTACATAACTCAAAATTTGCACAGTAGCAGAGAAAATCAAAAGAAATAAATGTGCTGAACTTCAAACCTCACTATGCCCTGTTTCGAAAATTACAAGGCCTATCACCAACTGGTAATAGATGCTACACACATTTGAGAATACGAGTTTTAGGTTTCGCGTTAAAATTTTGAAATTTTTACATTATGTTTTAGTCCCTTTAAATGGTACAATTTAAATATTAGCTAAGATTCGATGACAGAGCAGTCTGTGATATTTTGTGTCAGTATCCGTTTCCGATTCCGGTATTTTTTAAATCGATTTTTTTGGTTTTGTAGCTTATGTTAACGGTCAGGAGCGGACGTTGTTCTGTTGGATGTGTAATAGAGTATAGTGTTAGGCTAAATTTTTTTGCTTGGACTTTACATATATAAAAGCTCATTCTTACGCTTAGGCTTTAGACGTAGGAATATGCTTGCTTATACTACTATTACCGTCCTGTGTTGTACTTTGGCCGGATTTGTCAATCAGACTAGCAATTTGCACAAATAGAAGTCGCACCCCATCAATCTGCTACTGTAGAAATTCCAACGAGTTGAACAATCAACTCAGCTATCGAGTTAGTTTATTTTTGAGTTAATAACAATAAGCATTAACTCACTACAGTTGAGTTGATTTTCGCTCTCAGTTGATATGATTCCGGTTGAGTTGATCAGTTAACTGAGATTGAGTTGAATCAACTCACAAATGTGAGTTCGGATAGCCCTAACTCAGACTGAGTTATTCAACTTACTCTGAGTTAAAATCAAATCACTACAATTTACTGTGTACTCTTATAAAACAAGACAACATTTCTCGATTTACTTGACGTCAACAAATCATTGTTATATTTCCGAACCTCAAAAACTATTTTCAGTTTACAGATCATCAGATACAACCAATGGGTAAAGTCAACCCATTACCACTGGAAAAAACCGTTGGTTCTGCTAACAGCTCTACAAGGAACACGGTTAGCAGAACCTGCAGATGCGCCCCACCCCCCAAAACCCCCCAATTGAACGGGACCCTGACCCTTGGTGAGCCCCATCTTGGCAGACTAAAGTTTTTTCGGACCACAAAGATAGTTTTCCAAGTGTACAACTATTTTTTGAAAAAGTGATTTTTGTAATTGAACGATGCTTTTTGAAGCTTGAAACCTTTTATTAGGTACCCCCTCGGACCGGTTTGGTGGAGACCCGACTATGCTAACGCCGCCCCCTGACGGTTAGATCGCTATATTCCAAAAAGGTGCATTGTAAGAGCCACCCTGCCAGTCAAAGCAACATCTTAGCATTTTATGGCTCACAAACGTCTTTCCAAAGTATTTTGAAAAAACTATTTTTGGCCGGGGGGGGCCTGCAGTATGGACCTACAATGTTCGCATCCCCTTTTCAATTTTTGATCGACTGTTCCGTGTTTGGTACATTCGGCGTGTAAATTTCATTTCTGATGTTTCTACGTTGTTTTCGATTTGAAAAATCAAATCTTTAAATGTGAATTGTTTGCGTGTGACGCAATTGTCATTTTGATTCACGTGGGAAAATGTCGTTTTTCTGGTAAGATAAATACGCCAAATCGTGTGAAATCTTACATTTTTGAATGGGAACCGTTGGTGGAACAAAGCTTGGATGACGGATTGGGTAAAGTTTAAAAAATGTTTCACTATTGTACACTGCAAAAAATGGTGAGTCAAATGGACTCTCTTCGAAATAGGCTTTTCCTGACTACACAAACTGAATCAAAATTCGGCTGCGCCAGAGTCAAATTCGATTCATTGAATCGCTCAGTGAGTGTCGAATTTTACTCTGGTGGAGTCGAATTTGACTCAGTATGTGTAGTCAGGAAAAGCCTATTTCGGAGAGGGTCAATTTGACTCAATATTTTTTGAAGTGTAGTTACTACACATATATATTCATATACGTATAATGTATAGATTAATATATGTGTCTACATGTACACCAGGAGCCCGACGTGTAAAATGTTTCAACTTCCTTGGCAATATTTTGCGTCCCTGAAAAAGTGTTTTAACCTCGTTTCTACGGCATCTCAAATGGTAACATGTGCTACTAAAACATTTAAGCCGCCGTGTTGAGCTGGCTACGGATCAAATATATAACCAACATATTTTAGCCAGACTTTTGCTCTGTAGAACTGTGTTTGCTTTGATGGGTTTCCTATGAGACCATGAATCTGCTGGTGACATTTAAAATTGGTCTGGTTTTGTTCCATGTTTCGCTGGTTTGTGTGACTGAAAGGTTTAGAAATATGTGAACTGATAGAAGAACTAAGCATCTTTTTACAGATCACTTGACTCAAATTTCTTGGTTTTTTGTTAACATATATCTAATTATATATATATATAATGCCAAAGTTCGCAGCACGTTTCGTTGGTCCTCAAAATGCCTAACAAACTATTTTCTTGTACCGGAATCATAATTGCAGTGGGAAAAACGACTATCGAACTTTTAAAAACAAACATTTAAAATCCAGCTGCTACAAGTAAACAAAAGAAACGATGGCTGAGCTGCAGAAACATGACTTAAGTCTGTGATTTGAGAATATATTTTGACGATAGGAATGGTGTAAAAATTGCAATTTGAGGACGCTGTCGGTTCACAAATGCCAGCAAACGAACAGTTGCTGTATTTGGCCCATGTTACTTTACGGGACGTCCAGGTTTCTGGTAGCTCTGTAAAAGAGTAGTTTTAGATTCTAAATTACATTTTTTTGCGTAGGCTTAGGCTTAAGATTAGCCGTAGGTTTAGGAACTCATTTTTGCAACGTTTAGGCTCAGGCTTAGGCTTAAGAATACGCTTAATCTACAGCTATACCCCTTAAAGTAAGTAACATTGGGCCTTTATTTTATCACGGTGTGCACAGTGTGTCGGAGGGTCGATGCAAAGTTGACTCACAGTTTAAAGGAACGCAACTGCGATTGTTTGAGAGAAAGCGATCCGGAACGGGTTGAAAAAATCAACTCTATGATCGAACAGGTTTTATTGTAATCATATTGCTAAGCTATTAATCCTAAGTGTACGCTGCAACAAATGGTGAGTCGAATTGACTCTCTCGGAAATACGCTTTTCCAAACTAACACAAACTGAGTCAAATTCAACTCTGCCAGAGTCAAACGTGCTACTCAATGAGTATACGTATTTGAATTAGACTCAGTTTGTGTAGTCCCGAAAAGCTTAGTTCTGAGAAAGTCAATCTGACTCACCATTTTTTGCAGTGCAAAGATAAGTCTAATCCTAAGCAAAAAACAGTCTAAAGCTTAATCTTGCTCTATAGCAGTCCCACAGAAACACGGTCCGCCCCCGTTGTATGGGCGTTTGTCTCGAAGTGATGCTTAAATAATATTTACAAGAAAAGTTTTTTCGGTTATATCACAAAGTATCATAAAATTGATTATTATTTTCACTAAAATCACCCTTATTTTGCTATAAATGCCGCAAGTATAGCAACCAGAAAGACTGTCTAAATCTTTCTCGTTAGCGTTTTTTTTTCTTTTATTGCACGCAAATGTGCAATAAATTGCAGCTGATAATGCATGTTTGAATTGCAACTGCAAGCATTTGAAAGCAAGATGGTGTATGTTGTATGCTTGTTGCGTGCAAATCGGACACATTAATTACAAGCATATTATTGTTTCTAATTATATTATTGATGACGTATTTCAATTATGCAAGCAACATATTCCACTGCAGTTTAGCATAAGAAAATGCTTTGTGAGCATTCTATCATTTTTAGATCATAGCCGATTATAACTGCACACAAAATAAATTGTCTTAAAATTTGAAAACTCCTACTTTCTTTAATTTTCAAGTCATAAATATCTTGCATTTCAGACATTAATAGCCTTAAACAGCTCAGAAATTCGATTCTTAAATGGTTATAACATAAATGTTTTATGTTCAAGAAATTCCTATTGTCAATTTATAAGACACAAGTTTCTTTCTTTCCAGAATTAGTTGTCTTTTGTTCAAGAATTAATTTTCTGATTGTTATGTATGTAAAAAAAGTTACTCTGTTTATATCCTTAAAAAGTATATAAACGAATTTCAAAGATGTTTCGGGTTGAGCTCTCAGGCTCCCTCCAACCTAAGTTTACACCTTATACCATCTTAACGTTGTAAAGTTAGGGAATTATGTTGAGCCTTAACCCCACCAATTTTGGAATCGGTTTCCATGGGGGGTGCCCCTACCAAATTCGGATGGTGCACCCCCAAATAAACTCGATCTAAGCAATCTTGAATTGCAATTGTACGGGCCCCCAAAATTGTTCGGTGCCCTCAAATATAGTTTTCTGTGGACGACCGTGGTGCCCCAGCAGAAAACAATACAAATGGTAACCATATATTTCACTGAGTCTATGATAACCAATAGGAAACGAATTTACCATTTCTTAGCTGTTTTCTTTTTTCGTTGTTTTGTTTTGAAGTATTCTAATTTTAGAATGGGCCAATCAGCAGAACGCTTGTGCTTGTTTGTTTTGATCCCCCTTGTGATTTTGTCAACAATCAACCACATTATTGGATGCGATCCAGCGAAGGTTTTCATTGGCTTAAAAGCAAAATTAGCAAATTGTTAATAACAGTTCAATAAGGCAGCATTTTTACATGGTTATGATATGAATGCAGGTTGAAGAGCAGCCAGGGATTAGGTTTAGGTTTAGGCATAGTCAAAACCGTAGAATTAGTATTTTTGAATACCGAGGTCACTTTGCCGATCAACTTTAATTATCCGCTGACTTAACTTAAAAATAAAAAAGTTATAAAGCTAGAATTGGTTCGTTTTGTACCTTTGAATGAAATAAGGGATAATTGCTAATGCTGAATAAATTTTTGGAAAGATTACCTTTGCTGCTCTAAGCTTAGTATGCCTTTTACCAAGAGTGGATGACCTGTCTTTATAACAAGAGTGTGCAACTGGGTACATTCTGCGTATTAAACAATGTACCCGACACGCCTTGCGTTTTTGGCGTACCCCCCTTGTTTAGGGGGGTCTGTATGCACATACAAACATCTTTAGTGTGATTAAACAACATAGTTGACCCCGCTTAAATGAGGAGGGGCAGGTGTACTGAAGCATACTTTATTGTTAATCTCTTGCTTAACCCCCACTGATTGAAGAGGGGGTCGAACAAAAATGCAACGCGTGCTTGTACATTTAGTACTATGCACAGCCCAAGCAGTTGCACACTCTTCTGCAATGAGGACATCATCCACTCTTGCTTTTAATAAGGGACGGGCCCTCATGTTCTTGTGCATTTTCCTCCGCATTTTCCCTTAGCCTTAGGCATAGGATAAGACTTCCCTGTGCCTAAGCATAGCCTAAACCTAAAATGTACGAGAAAGTGTAGGTATATAAAAACCAGAGGCAGATCCAAAAATATGTGACGGGAGGAAGAGCTGGTAGTGTTACGAAACGCAAAAATTGTAAGGTAGAGACCTTATCATTTTTATCACCAATAATTTGTTAAGCGGGAAAATTGTAAGGTTTTATCACAAATAATTCTGAGGATAAAAATTGTATGTTTTTATAAAAAAAATTCTCTGGAGAAAATTGTCATATACGGACCTTAGCATTTTGTCACAAAAAATTTCTGACGAGGGGGTGGGGCGTACGTCCTCACCGCACAGCCCCTCTGGATCCGCTAGTGATAACAACTGCCAATTATTAACGACAGTCGTGTGTTCGTGGAAAATATTGCCTAAACCGCTGTGTGAAGATTTCACTGCAGTGACGCAAATAAGATGGTCTGGGGTAATAATTGGGGGTCCCTATTTTGAGCCCCAATCAATAGGAGTCCGCATCCCTAATAAGAGACCGTAAGCGGTTAAAAACCTATCGCTATCTAACCGATCATAGAGGCTGCAGCTAACAACGAAAATACGAGCTTAAATACGTATTGGTCACATACAACTCTGTGGTAAACCTTACACCTTAACGTTTCTTACTGGTCAGTGATAACTTACCATATTCTATGACATATCCTGCTGAGTTAATTACCGTGTTTCGCGTACTTTAAAGCCCTCTGAGTGTGAAAATTAGCGATTCTGTGTTAATATTGTGGATAACTCGTTCGTAAGGTATCGGCCCATGTAAACATCAGTAGCGGAACGTTTTTTGTGGCACTGCAATGGCGTAAGCTTAAAGTTTAAGCAAATTTTTTGCGTAGGCTTAGGCTTACGTATAAACTTAGTATTACACTCGGGATAAGCTGATTAATAAGCTTAGGCTTCGGCTTAGACTTAGGGATATGCTTATACTACTGTTACTGCCCTGTTCTATATAGCGGCCCATGTGTAGAACAGGGCCGGATCGTTTTCCGGAAGGGTTGTAATAGAGTCAGTTTAAGCTTTAAACTATTTTTTGCTTAGGCTTAGGCTAAGGCTTAGGAATATGCCAACGTTCAACCGGAATTCCTATTCCGGCCGGAATACCTGGAAAAATTTAATTCCTGTTTCGGTTCCTGTTCCTGCATTCAATTGCAGGAACCGGAATTTTTACGGTATTGTGACAAATTATTCACAATCATTTAAATATTGGAAACTTTGTCTTTGAGAAATTTTTTTCTGTCAAAATTAGAGTTTTTGTACCCAGTTCAGTTCTGTTAAATTGTTACTGATGTGTTTTCGCAACACTTAATGATAAAACGGCTGAAATTCCCTTAAGCCATTTTTTGGCAAGTTTTCTAAAATGCCCGACAGTAATTCGGTGATGAAAACTATTCAAATTCCGGTTCCTGCATAAAAATTCAATTCCTGTTCCTGTTCCTGCTTTTTCTATGCATGGGCCATAATAGCAATAATACTGGTTTGAAATCAGTAGCGTTAATAACAGCCCTAACCTAAGCCTAAGCGCAGAGATTTATTTAAACATAGACGTTTGTCTACAGGATAAGCCTAAGCCTGAGCAAAAATTAAAATTATACTCTTCTGCAGTCCCACGACAAAATTGGACGCTGGTACAACGGGGTTTTGCTTCGCGAAACCATTTTCAGCCGGTTATATCGTACAGAAATTGAAATTTTGACGTATGCACTTGCGCCTCTGGCCTCACAAAGTTCTGACGATCCATGTAGAACTGTTGGCAAAAATATGCGATTTTTCGGCCCGTGTAAAAATCAGGGGCGGAACGTTTTTCTGTGGGACTGCAATAGAGTAAACTCACGCTTTAGACTAATTTTTCGGCTTGACTTATGCTTAGGCTTAGGAATATGCTAATTCTTACGCTTAGGCTTAGGCATAGGCTTCGGCTTAGGAATACGATTATAATACTGTTCCGCCCCGGTTCTTTAGATTGGCTAATTTTTCAAACACACGCGTCTGCTAATCTTATTTGTCCAGTTGGAAACGTGGAACGGAACTGACCGACACGAAGTCAAATATAAAAGCTTCATACGGTTTTATGCTTTGTGTAATTGGCCGGAAAATGTTACTTTTTCTCTACCAGGCTTAGGCATTTTTCCAAAAGTATTCAGTGACAGTGCAGGGGCTAAAGTTTATAATATACCCGGTAGAATTTGACTTTAGATCCGTTCTAAGCTTAGAAAAATTTATTTAGCGAAGAAAACATTTTTTCTAGAGCGTTTGTGTCGGAAATCGACCCTGCAATTATATTAATGTGAACCTGACAAGATTTGCGATATGAATATATATATATATATATATAAATATATATATACATATATATATATATATATATATATATATATATATATATTATATATATTTAGTGCTAAATAGTTTGTTTTGGCAAACTCTCACAACTTTCTGGTAAACGAACCAAGGACACTGGCCATTGTGGTATAAGTTTTAGTTCATTTTGAGTTTTGCAGTTTGTTGTAATGTTTAATGAAATAGGGTTAGTGTAAAGGCAACTGTGTATTTTGACTAAAGTTTACAATTTAGTTCACAGTTTTAGACGTGTCTTTATCTGTGATAAATTGGTTCATGTAAAGATCAGGGGCGGAACGTTTTTCTGCGGTATACTGCAATAGAGTAAGCTTAAGCAATCGACTATTTTTTTGCTTAGGCTTAGGTTTAGGCTTAGGTGTAAGCTTAGGTGTAAGGTCATTCTTACACTTAGGTTTACGATTAGGCTTAGAAATATGCTTATACTACTGTTACGGTCCTTTGACCTATACTGAGCTCAAATATGGGACCTTATTTCTAAGAAATCCTTTGCCATTCGTGTATTCTTCCTATATAGCATGTTACGTGCCGGTAACTATTAAACTGGACATTCCATGGAGTGTCCACTAAAACGTTATATTTGGGGGGCACTGAACAATTTTGCACGTCCCCTACAATTAAAATTCAAGATTGTTGACTTTTACACCGAGTCTATTTGTAGGGGAGCACCATGCAAATTTGAATGGGGGCACGGCCCTCCAATGCCCCCCCCGTGGGGACGGCCTTGAGATTCCACCCTACTTGTTTCTGATGGTCATTTTGGTTTATTACCTTATTCGGTTGTTGAACTAATTTATTTGATTAAAATTTCTAAACTTCCGTCTCTGCGTTTCACGGTCCAAGCTATTCTCTACATAGTTTCATCAGAGTGTAGGCCTTGTGGTTTGTTGCGCAATAGAAGCTAAAGCTTGTAAAAGTAGATGCGAATGGACAGCAGTGACCACTGGTTATGAAGCTAATAGTGGATTGGTTGGCTATTTTACCGGCCGCCTTCTCTGTGAGTCTTCTTGCCTGCCAACGAGCAGGTTCACGTTGAGCGGATGTTGGTTACTCCGTTTCAACTCGGGTTCATATTTTGAAATGTGTGCAGCACCTATCACCAGTTAGTAATCGGTTTTCAAACTCACTATCTATCGAAGTTTATTTAATTCAAATTTGGTACAGTAGTTGAACAAATTATATGCGAAACAAGTGCTGAATCTTGAGACTCAGCCTTTGCTGGTTCGAAAGTCACAAGACATGTCACCAACTGGTGATAGGTCGGGCCCGTAGCCAAGGGGGGGCAAGAGGGGCACAGCTCCCTCTGAAAAAATTTTGACCCCCCCCCCCCCCGAGAAGATTTTCCCCTTGCTTGTAAGTCATTGAAAGCCCTTGAATGCTCATCTTGAAAACTTTTCGGCACCTCCTAGCAAGGTGAGCTGGCTACGGGTCTGAAATAGGCGCTACACACATTTGAGAATACGAGCCCTAATTCAAATTTCAGTGAGCTTACAGCTTAACCAACTTTAGCCAAAATGTTTTTTACCACTAATAATAGTGATTATTTGATGATTTTGTTCGGCTAAAAAGTTTCACTTCATAAAAAATTTAAATTATTTCTGACTGAGTAGATTTTTCAAAACCTTAACCACCTGCCCATTTTAACGTTTAAGTTGCTTCTTTTGTTGTTGTCGTTTCTGTCCTGTCTCGGTCCGCCGATGGCAGGCATAGCTGTAATGGCGAGATCATGATTTTTAAGCACGAAAAAGTTTCTTTACAAAAATAAGGGCTGAACCAGCATAAGCTGGCTGGCTCGTGTAACGAATTGTGGCCTGTTTACTTAGCATAAACCTAAACCTAATCCTAAACATAAGCCTGGTTTTAAACCTAGACATAAACCTAAGCCTAATCCTAAGCATAGACATAAACCTAATCCTAATCTTAAGCCTACACATAAACCTAAGCCTAATACTAAGCATATACATAAACCTAATCCTAAGCGTATACATAAACCTAATCCTAATCTTAAGCCTAGACATAAACCTAAGCCTAATCCTGAGCCTAAACATAAGCTAAAATCTAATCCTAAAACCTAAGCGTCCTAGTCTCCCAGCCTCCCTGTCTCCCTGTGCGTAGGCACATATACTTGACATGAGTCGACAAGTTTATGAAAAAACTAAATTTAAAAACCATGATAAAATAATGGTCAGAGGAATGTTTGGCTCACGACCCCGTTCTAAATCAACCCATGCAACTATCCACCATGTGCTATATGGGGAACGGACCCGTAGCCAAGGAGGGGCCAGAGGGGACCGAGCCCCCCTAGAAAAATTTTGGCCCCCTAGAAAATTGTCAACTTTGCTTGCAAGTCATTAAAAACCCTTCAATGCCCATCTGGAAAATTTTTAGCCACCCTAGCAAGATGAGCTGGCTACACAAATCATTTTTAATCCTACATTTAGGTTTCAGGATGTCAAACATTTTTTCTGTGTTCACTACGGCCAATGTCCATCGGAACCTTTACACGAGGTTCATACCTTCCCAAAATGAACTCCCAGCTGCGCTCCAAGATTACCAGCCGCCGTTGGTTGTGGATCCATTTCAGATGGTTCTAGTGAACGTTTAGGAAAAGGCACAAAATGGCACAACTGACCATCAAATGCTTTTATCACTGGCTTTAAAGGACAACAAGTGTGACACACAGGGCAAGGTTGACATTTATTGACTTCTATAAGCTACCATAATCATACTAACAGTTGTTTTGTTTGTAAAGGGAAAGGAATATTAAACAACAGATTAGACAATCTGATTAGTTTTGATGCGGTTCAGGATAAAGCCAAACGGGGTAACTTGGCAAAATAACCAGTGAGCACATTTATAAGGGTCCGGAAGGTTGATTTGGTCGACGGGTTAGCAAAAAAACTAGGAAGATGTAATATAGATTGAGTGTTAATGAAAAAATTGTTGCGGAGGGATGTACTGTAGTGGCTCGAATACGAGGGTCACCATTTTGAGTGTCAATCAATAGGAGTTCGTATCACTAATAAGAGTCCGTAAGCGGATAGAGTCCCTAAACCCTAGTCCTTAAATGTCAATTATTCCTAATTGTAGTGGATGAATGACTGCAGGACCAAATGAGTTTATTTCGAAACTTTAAAACGTACTTAAGATTTGAAAGAACATTAGTAAGTATAACCTTGCATTATCGCTTAAGTTTTTGATACAAGACAAATATACGTTTAATTCAATGGATAGTTGCAATACCGGATATATATCAGTAACGAAGGGCGGCAGAAGGCGGGTTAAAAATAAATAACAGTCCGTAACCGAATAACAAGGGGGTGCCCTCTGGAGAGTTCAAATAAATATCAGTCCCCCCTTTTATTCGGGTCACTACAGTAACACAAAATAGATGGTCGGTTATAGAAGGTCACAATCCAAGGCGAATGTTACTTTTAGTAGCGTAACAGTAGATTAAGCGTATTCCTAAGCCTAAGTCTAAGCATAAGCAAATATAGTCTAGAATGTAGGCCTACTCCTTTATAGACCCACCAGAAACCTGGATGCCCCTTAAAGTAATTTGGGCCCAATCCAAAATGGTTTGTTTTATGTGACAATGTATTGCTTTATTTTTTTCTATTTTAGCAGTAAACTTTTGAAACGGTGGGTTTCATATACTAGAAAAATTGTGCAAATAAATCGATTAGCGCCCGGGTACAACCGAAGGTCTGCCTCCGGCTCCGGCAGAAAATCGGCCTCCGGCTTCGGTATTTTTTTACCTCCGGTTGCACCCTGATTAGCGCAGTATTTCCTTTATCTTAGATAAGATCTGATATATATCAAGAGTGCATGATACAAGAGTATGCAACTCCCACAGGGCGTTCCGTTATTGGCCGACCCCAACTATAAGCAGATCATTTTTGATGCCGGATACGTAAAGTATCATGGTTCGCACATGTTGTACCCCAAGCCTAAAAATAACGAAGTTGTAGGCAAAAGCGGAACGCGTGTCGGGTTCTTTCGTTCCTACACAGAATGTACCCAGTTGCATACTCTTGTTGAATTATGCATCATCCACTCTTGATATTACCCGGCACGCGTTGCGTCTTTGCCCTACCCCCCTTATAAAGAGGGGGTACACTCTGGGAGAACCATGACAGTTTATGTATCCAGCAACAAAAATTGTTCCGCTTATAGTTTAAATTAGGATCGTTGCATGTGACCTGATAACAACCCCCCTCTAAACAGAGGGGGGTCGGCCAAAACCTCAACATCCGGTGGCACATTTTGTACACCGTATGGGACGTCAAGAGTGGAACACTCTTGTCATTAATATCCACTCTTGGTTATATATGAGCTTATTCTTACGCTTAGACTTAAGCTTAGGTTAAGGAATATGCTTTTACTGCTATCGCTATCTTGGTTTATAGATTGTCCAAGAGGGTCAACGAATGCTCAAAACTTTTGGAAAACTTAGCACACAATCGTTTTTGTCCTGAGCCAGAAGTCAAACCGGACATCGGCCGGCCGGCCGCTTGGTACCGGCCCACCCGTAGCAGGTAGCAAGATCCGCGGGCGGTGGGTCCAGGATAACAAAATCGAACCCTATATTTGACGGGGTACTGGCATCCCGAGTTAAATTTGGGTTCGTTGAGGGGGCCGGTACCAAAAAACCATTAAACTTGCGTTCTCAACACATCGTTGGCAAACAGTGAATGCTAATAGCTAACACCCCCCCGCGACCCTTAATACACCACACGTCCGCAACGGGGGTACGTCAAGCTGGACAAATATTTTCAAAGATATCGCACCCTGTCATCACGTTTACATCCCGCATTAGGTTTCACCCGGACAAATGGTACGACTGAATCGTTACTGAGACACAAAACAGCCAGGTTTCAAAGCGATAACCAGTTATCTTGATTTTTGATCAGGCAAAATCTGGTACCGTTCACCAGCTTGGTTTAATGCTAGCTTTACTGACACAAGGTCTACTTTATAAGCCCGTCGTCTGTCAATTTGTATAGGTGTCAACAGGAGTGGCTTATTAATTTCTAATTGGTCGATTTATAATTGAATATTTATAGAGATGAACTATAGGGGGTGGTTGACTGTGTTCGCCATCCCCCCAGTAGTGCTGAAAATGTTGCGTCTCATGTATAGAACAGGGCCGGAACGTTAGTATAAAAGCTTATTCCTAAACCTAAACCTAAGCCTAAGCCTAAGCATAAGAATGAGCCTAATCCTAAGTCTAAAAACCGAAGCCTAAGCCTAAGCGTAAGAATGAGCCTATTCCTAAGCCTAAGCCTAAGCCTAAGCTACAAAATAGTCTAAAGCTTAAGTTGACTCTATTACAGCGCCGCAGGGAAACGTTCCGGCCCTGTTCTCTACATGGGCCAATTTTGCTATCCAAATTATTCGTCAAAGGCTTTCGCAAGTTGTTTACGTTTAGCTAAACTTGCAAAAAGTGACATATATAACGCATAGTAAAACAAATTTGCGTTGGAATCTTAAAATATTTATGCATCTGGTGTATGCTGTCTTAATTTCCAACTTGATTTCGTATTTCTAACAAAAATTTCGCAGTATCTTATGGGGGTGTATATTTCACCCCGCTTATCCAACTATAATATAAGAGCATCCATAGCACTAGTGGCTCATGTTATTTTGAGGGGCATACCGTTGTTTCACAGGGTTGCAATAGAGTACGCTAATAAACTTTAGACTAATTTTTTGGTTGGGCTTAGGCTTAGGCCTAGGCTAAAAAGCGGCAATACAACCCTGTTCCAGCCCTGTCCCCTATGATGCCGGTCGGCACAATTAGTCAAAAAAACTATTGCTACACCCTAAGGTTGCCGCTATACTATACTGTTCCGAACGGCGCCGTGTGCCGCTATGCGATGCTAACAAAAATATATACAAAATCTATTTCGTTTCGAGCAGCGGCGTCCGGCAACGCCCGGCGAGTATGCACACGACCCTATTAAGAGTAACTTTAAGGATTTGTCGTTTGAACAGTTCAAAAAATTGAATTTCACTCAACTTAAAATAACAAAATCAACGCATTTTCACGAACGATTCTTTATTTTTTCTCTTGGTAACAGCAAAATTAACCTCCCAGGTTTCAATATTTCTGCGTGTTCCACTTTTCTATGGTTGACTGCAAACCGTTTGTCATACTTATGTGAAACAGCAGCTATATATATACATATATATGTATATATCTATATGTATGTATGTATGTATATTTGGTTAACATTGAGTTAGCTTTCTAGCTTTTATATAAAAGCTGTTCAGATATTTTTCGCTAAAATGTTTGAATGGTTTTACTCTGGGTCGGTGCGATACGTTCGTTAGATTGCAACAATGATGGACGTGGCGGATCCATGTGATTATCCCGGTGTCGAAGGATACTTTTGGTGTTCTAAAGTATTACAGTTTTAAAGCGGATTTTTGTCAGTTCTTTGATATCTCAAAATGGACTGGATCAAAAAGGCAAAAATTACAATTTGGCGATAGCTCGAATTATTTTTTCAATTGTTTGGCTTGAAACCACATTGTGATCTTCAGATGAGCCATTTAAAGCGGGAAATTGTCAGCACGGATCGTCCGGGAGGAGATCTATCCTCTGCCTCACCCACGTAGATCCGCAAAAGTATCGAGACGAGCTGTGGTGGTGTCTCGTCTCAAAGCGGATACCATTGTAGTTGCGGCCGGACTGGAAATTGTTCCTACCCCTTACCAATCTGTTACGAAAATTTTCTTTTGATCCCCTCTAAATTTCCTACCGCCGTCTACCAACTAATCCCGACGGTTGTGATCCCGAAAGTCCAAAAATAAAGAACAAAACCGGAGCGAATTGGTTTAGTTTTACGGGTCCAAAATGTTCCTATAGAGACGGGTCCGTAGCCGGAAAGGGTCCACTGGAGTGCTCAACTACCCTGAAAGAATCCGCCGGGAACAATTTCAACCTTGCTTGTAAAGTCATCAAAAACCCTAGTATGCCAGTGCTGGAAACTGGTTACCCCACAAATGTGAGCTGGCTACAAGCCCGGTGCGGAGACTGAATAACCTTTGCCACAGGTTTTCATGCCTTCGCCTATTTTCCTGTTTTGGCTTCACGGGTCTCGAAATTGTAACTTTTCGAACCGGAAATAACAATTAGAAAATTTAAATTTTAAACCAGAAATCGGTTCAAAGTTTTTTTTCGGCTTCAAAACACCCTAATTAAGCATTTTGTTTTTGTTACTCCAAAAATAGGTTTACGGGCCCGGAGCTAAGGTGGGGAGACAAGGGGCTCGGTCCACCTGGGAACCTTGTGCCACCCCTTAAAAATTTTCAAGCTTGCTTATAACTCATTGAAAACCCTTGAATGCCCATCCTGAAAATTTTTTAGCCCCCCCCCCCCCGAGCAAGGTCAGCTGGCTACAGGCCTGTAGGTTTGCAACTTACCTCACACAGCATGTGATTAGCGACAGATGCAGAAATTCATGGCGGACTTCTCATAATATTGAGTGAATGGAAACTCGTAAGCGGAGCGAGCTAAAAGCCAAACGCTATTTTAGTAAACGGTGCAATTTTGGTTTTATATCGATCCGGTGGGATATGAGGTTATCCCCTTTTAAAAATGTTACCCTATCTATTGCTATGATAATTATATGTTGTTTTGTTTGACGTGTAAATTACAGTTTCAAATACTAAAACGCAAAAAGTAATTGTTTTCAGCATAACTGATGTAGTCTGTTTTGAGGGTCGAAAGTTTTCTAGGCTGAAGCACTGTATTTAAGCCTGTAGGCACGCATGACAGGGGGGCTCAACCCACTTGGAAAAATGGCAAAATCTGGTTTGAGAAAAGTTTTGACCCGTTTGGAAATAATGCCAAACATTCGTATATTTCCACCAGGAATTTTTGGGACCAATCGCTTGTTGGGCTGGTCCATGGCTCTGTTCGTACCAAAGTAAACAAAATTCGACCAATGTATAGAGTAGGGCTGTCGCAGTAGTATAAGCATATTCCATAATCGTATGCTTAAACCTATGTCTAAGCAAAAAAGTTAGTCTAAATCTTAACATTGTTCCATAGTTGTCCCACGAACAGAGGGGCCACTCCTGATGTATACATTTGCCAAGAATTCTGAGAATTGACTAAAAAGCAAAGTTTAGGTTTAAATCTTTAGTTGAATTCTGGTCAGTGTCAAGGTAATTCTAATTGGTTTTCTGGCACGTGCCCCGTTTCTCCTA
Organism: Enoplolaimus lenunculus; assembly: GCA_030248215.1. Lineage (NCBI taxonomy): Eukaryota > Metazoa > Nematoda > Enoplea > Enoplida > Thoracostomopsidae > Enoplolaimus > Enoplolaimus lenunculus. Next base: position 121,208 of record JASANG010003027.1, read on the forward strand.
GCTTAAAGTTATTCTCTCGGCTTAGCTTTTGAAAAAGGCATCTGTAAGCCTAAACCTTTGTCTAAGCATTTTCCTAAGCCTACGCCTCCCATTTAAATTTTCGGAACCTTTAGAAGAACCGTATTTTTTACGTTTAAGCAGCACTGAATAGTTTTAAGCACCATTCACACGTGCAAGTTTTTACAGCGAGAACTCGCAGCTGAAAGATGCGCAAAATACTTGCAGCTGCATGTATTTTCAAAGGAACATTCCGATTGACCAATCAAACTGCAGGTGCAAGAAATTCAAGCGACTTGCAACTGCGTTCACAGGTGCGAATTAAATTCAATAGCGAGAATTCCAGTAAATAATTTGCAGCTGCAAGAACTTCAAAGTTGCATTGTAACCATACTTGCACATGCAAATTGCACGTGAAACTTTTGCTGCAAAACCTTACACGTATGAATGTAAATTTAGCTAAAATCCTTCGGAACAAGAAACTACACGCTAAATTGAGGTTTGCATTGAACTTAATTCGCTGATTGTAAAAGTGAGTTACGTTTACTCAGACAAAACCTGTAAAATGAATTTGTTACGTAACACCAGATGCTCGGAAGACTTCAATTTCATTGTAGACATTTCGAAATTAATAGCAATTAATATAATTATTGAAATACATTCATACATACATACATATATATAACATACATATACATTTTGCATTTTACATCTTAAGTTTTACTTATCGTGTTTATATAGTCTTTTGTCTTCAGACAGTACCCGGATCGACGAAAATAGCGGATCCAGAGGGGAAAATCCTAAGGTACCAACATTACAATTTTAGCCGTTTGGAAAATTTTTGGTGATAAAATGATAAGATCCCTCACATAACATTTGGCAGCCCACCTCCCGTCACAAATTTTCGGATCCGCGTCTGATCCACAATGTCTTCGTTGACGAATATATTCTATTTTCTTTAAGTTGTAATCAAAATATTGAGACTCTATTGTTTTGATGGTTTCAAAGACTCGGCAGGTTTGACAAATACTTCCAGGTTCGTAAATATGAAACATATTCTCACTGGCCAGATTTTTTTTACTTTGGAGTAAAATTGTCCCGAAACGAAAGTGATTGGCAGTTGCGGGTTTGGCGTCTACCGCATGCCTTTTACCATTGGTTGGAACGCTTAAAAATTGTATTAAATTTTGACTCTGAACGTACACCGGTTCGTTTGTTCAACGCAAAAAGACCAAAAAATCATCCGGTTTCGCGAAAAATTTTACTCAATTTTAAACATGGGTTCACTTCTAAAGATCCAATATTTTTCAACTCTGGTTGAAATTTTTATGAGGTGGGTATAGCAAAACTAGTAGGAATGGTCGGTCAACCTCGGACCGCAAGAACCGAGAAATTTCGGATTCGAGTCTGCCGTTTGGGGCGGTTACAATGAGGATTGCGAGGGGACTACTTCGTCACGGATGCTGGTAGTTTACTGCGCGTTATATATTAATATTTGTAATACTGATTATATATTAGGACCCTGCAGAAGCTTTAGTACAGTCCTGCGTGGGATTCTCTTTGGTTACAGAGCTAATATACATATTACGAATATTTTGCTTTTCCTAAACCAGCTAATATTTCAAGCCTTACTGACGTTGTTTATCTAAGTTAAATTTATCTAATCCGTTATTGGTTGAAATTTAATCGCCAACGCTTAGGAATGTCTGAAAGCATAGCACAGCGAATTGAGGCACGTAGACACCAGATTATTGGTCAAAATTAAAAATTCTATTAATATTTCATGGCTGTATTGTTTGGTTTCTAGACAGATCTGCAAGCTTTATTGCTTAGCTTTAACTTTTAAACCGTTGACAGATAAGTGTAAGCTAAAATTGACATAATTTACCATATTTGTTTTCTTTTTGTTTAATTTCTATTAAGAAATATTTGTATAAACTTTATTTACTGTGCAGATCACATCGAATGATTGTTTGCCTCCCCCCCGCCTGATTTACATCTCAAATAATATTTTGCCAATATTTCATTGTGAAACAAACTGCAACAGTCACGCCTGGTGGGCGGAGTTAGAATGTGCATCAAAACCAGCAAAATGTGTCTGCACCAAGCGAGATTTTGCAAAATTCGTATTTAACACCGCCTCCCATCCATTAATTTCTTTGAGTCTCCATAGTTTAAGCGATATTCAGTTCAGCGTTGTTACGCTTATACCATTGCATATATTACACCAATATTATTGCACTGTGACCGGCGGATAAGGGATTCACTATACTGGCCGTACGCCGCAAGTCGCCGTTACGCGCTGCGAAATAGAATTTGCGTATATTTCTGTTAGCAACGCATAGCGGCGTACGGCACCGTAAAGTATAGCGCAACCCTTTACTGGGGCAGATGAATATAACATTTCGTGCGATAAATATTATGGACAATGTTACTTTCAGGGACGTAACAGTAGATTAAGCGTATTTCTAAGCCTAAGCCTACGCGGTAGAATGAGCACATTCCTAAGCTTACTTTCAGGGACGTAACAGTAGATTAAGCGTATTCCTAAGCTTAAGCCTAAGCAAAAAAATGTAATGTAGAATCTAAACCTACACTTTAATAGACCCACCAGAAACCTGAACGCTCGTTAAGGTAACATTGGCCAATATTATTATTATTATTATTATTATTATTATGATTATTATTATTATTAAGGCTTAAAATATTTAAATATATTGTCCTAAATAACAATTTAGTCGGATTCAATACACGCATTATCTGCAGTATCGGATCCAGATATTTGAGATGTGGAACACAACGCGACATATATATTGTCGAAAAAAGCGCACAAGCGAAGCGAGCAAGAAGCCAGAGACAATTTTGATGCTATATTTTAATGCACTTTGTATCGCCCTTGAGGGGTTAGTCTTGGGCAACCCCCCATCCGTGGATCCGGTAGTTCGTTGTCTGTAAGAACTCACGTAAGTACATGCATTATACGTATCTATCAGCTCGTAGCCAGCTGACGTTGCTAGGAGGGGCGTGCTAAATGTTTCTCAGGAGTGGCATAAAAGGATTTTTTTATGACTTACAAGCAACGTTGAAAATTTCCTAGGGTCGGACAAAATTTTTCCGGGTTGTGGGCTGAGACCCACTCTGGCTAGGGGCCCGGTATGCATACACATTTTGGGCGGGTATCCCTATATCGCAGGGTCGGGTGAAAAGTTAGCTGATGTCAGCCTTGCCCGAAGTCGTCGGTAGAAGTCGAAAAATAGCTACGGACCCTAATCCCATTTTTACCCTCAGGGTTAGGGAAACACTAGTATTAGCTATGGCTAAAAACCGTAAACCTTTGCTTAAACCTAAGCTTGAGCCTAAGCCTTAGTCACAAATGTAGGACAAAGTCTACAAGGCTGTACAATCCACATATGGACGTTGTGGAGACAGTGCTTCGATAAGAAAATCGTTACTGGATCCAAATGTCAACGATTTGGCCAATGTATAAAACAGGGCCGTAACAGTAGTATAAGTATATTGTTAAGCCTAAAGCCTAAATCTAAGCGTTGGCTTAAACAAAAGCCAAAGCCTAAGCAAAAAATTGGTCTAAAGCTTAATCTGACTCTATTACAGTTCCGCACTAAAACGTTCCGCCCCTGATCTTTACATGGGTCAACGAAGCCATGCCTTGTTCTTTCGCTGAAAATATCTATTTTCTTAAAATCTGTCTATTTTCAGAGAGATATCTGAAAATAAACTCAGGCCTTTATCGAGGTTTGACCTGCAACCGCATCTTAACGACAAATTAATTTGTTTTAACCTGTATTTGCTTGATTATTTCTTTGTTTTTATTACAATTTTTCATTATATTAACCCTTTCTCACATGAATATTTTCTATTTCCCCTGAGACATACTTTTATGCTAGGATTCTAACTCGGGTGACTGGCGTGGAAGGCGTATACCGTCACCACTCAGCTATAGGAGCTTGACGCTCGAGCCCGAGGGGGCTCTCACGTCTTGTGGTGATTTAGTACTATGTATACGTGTTGCAATTGTTAAACACGGTGCGATATACATTATTTAACGTATATACACTGCGCTTAGTTGCCTATAGGCAACTCAATGTGAGAAGGGGTTAACTTTACCGTTTAGAAATGTATAAATCTTTATATTCTGTACTCACGTCAAATCACAGTTTATTCCGCCCGAACAAAACATTTTGCTTCAAATTCAAACGTCACAAAATATTCGCTAAATTCCAACTCGATGATAACAAAATTCAACTGAGCAAATTTTAAACGGGAGACGAGAATATACTCGAGATTTTAAAATTTAATTTTTGAGTTAAAATTAAATTTCAAAATTACGTGTAGCTTCTTGCTCCTATAAGGTTCGTCTACTATAATACGTTACACCTTCTCGTAGGGGCAGTGCCGGAGCAGGCAGGGGGTTCCCCCCAAATTCCAGAGTGGGGCCCCCAAACTCGCGAGCGAGAAGCCAGACGCATTTTAAAACTTAAGCGGTTTTTATTTCAACCGGTTAGGGTGGGTGCCCCGCAAATGGGTGTATGGGGGTGGCTGCTCCGACCCTGCGTAGGCGGCACTGCATTTAAATGGATACCCTTTCAAATCACAAGAGGTTCAGTGGGCGGCTGCCCCCTGGAAACGCAATTGTTATCGCGGTGCGAATATTTCCACTGTGAGGGGAACCACAAAAATGCCGGCAATACTCCTGACCATCGTTAACCAAAAGAATTCTTTAAAAATTTCGATCTGTTATCAGTTACGACTCGACAAGGTTTCGCTGATATTTCATACACTTCCCATATGCCTCGGGCTTAGGTTAAGAAAAAAACCAATCTTTAGTATTTAGCCTTGCCTAAACCTAAGCCTTGACTGTGTTGAGGAAAGTAAGCAAGAGCACTTGGGCTTAAGTTCTAAACCAGTTGACGGGGGGTTAATTTGTCCGAAGCTCAAAGAATGGTCCAAATTTTAATATCATGTCACGATTGATACGGTCGTAGACTTGAACGAAATCCGATTAGCACTAGTGACGCAGGTGCACTCTCTTACCTCAAATATATATAATATATATATATATAAAATTTACAAGTTTGACCCTCGGACAATTTTTAAATGTTATTAGCTAAGTAATTATAAAAGTATAAATTAAATTAGAACAAAGAAAAGTAAGCAAATTTAGAATTTCTTAAACAATGAAGTGTTGCACTGATAATATTTAAGTATTTCATTAATTAGTATACAGTTTTTATCTTACATAGGTAATATATTCAAATTGGTACAGACACCTGTATTGTTAATTGAAAGCGAGTAATAAAGGCCGGTTGTAGAAGGGATGGCATAGAATAGTTGCGTGTTTCACAACTCTACGATTGTGGTCCACGAAACTATTTTTAGTCTGCCAAAATAGAACCTCCAAGAGTCGTGGTCCCCAACAGTGATGGAGCAGACAGGGGTGTCACCCCCAGAACTCCAGGGTGTTTGCTTCCAGATTGGATGTGGATCTGAAATTGTGCGAACTCACTCTCGTGTTTAATCACTGAGAGGACATCCTTCCGAACACAGCCTCACACAAAAGTTGCAAAATGATGGATCTTGATGTTGAAGTCATCTTTAAGATGAATCAGCCTTCGCGCGCAGTACCAAATTTTTTGTCAGTTTCTTTTAAAGTAGCTAAACAGCTCATATTTTAGGTAAAACCTTATACAGTCTTCATATGCCCCAACTATACTGGAAACAGCACCCGGTACACTTCGCTCAAAACTTTCAATTACCGTTGTTGACAATTTCGTTTCATAATATATTATCTGGAAACAGCACCCGTTCGGCGGTTTTTTGTTTCAACCGGTTAGCGTAGGGGGCATTTTATGTTTGGGGCACCCCAAATGCGGGTATGGGGGGTTAAGTAGCAGCGTGCAACCGAAACTGTAGGCTTGTGGGGTCCTTTAGAAGATCGATGGTCCAGATCGGCTATTCTTATAACCTTGGGTTATGCTTCCGTGAATTGTTTGATAGAATGCTTTAGCCCCGTAAATAACTTTTTGGTTGAAGTTTTTTACGAATTTAGAAGCAGATACCGTAAAAAATATTAAAATTTCAAAACTTTTCCGTGGGATGGAGTCCGAAGCCGTTTTCTACGAAACATTTCAAGTCCATCTCACTGGTCCTATTCGCTACGGATCCGATCATACGTCGGCTCAAAATACGAGCCTGACCTGTTTAGCGTCTGGTACTACACTGGACCGTAGCCAGAAGGGAGCCAAAGGCACCCGTACCCTAGAAAATTGTTGTCTCCGGTCTTTAGAAAATTTTCAACCTCGCTTGTAAGTCATTTGAAACCTTTGCATGCTTCTCTAAAAAACGCCACGCCATACATGTTGGTCTGGCTACCAGGGCCAGAAGAAGCGCCCCTAAACGCCGCTTTTGGGGGGTGGGGCGACCGTTGAGGCCCCCATATTTTATTGGCGACCGCCTCAAACTGGTTTGTGGGAGCGTAATATCGTTTACGGGGGCTCTGCTGGCTACAGGCCTGTATTGCAACCGCATGAAAGTTACGATTGTCTTCCCTACACTCAAGGGCGGATTCAGTAGAGAGATGAGGGGATGCATACCCCCCACTGGCTGCCAGGTGTAAATTATTTTCAATGTTAAAACCAACATAAGCTATATAATGGCACTTACGGCCAATGTAAAGAATAGGGGCCGAACAGTATTATAAGCATATTCCTAAGCCTAAGCCTAAGCCTAAGCCATGCAAATAAACTAGTCTAAAGTTTAAGCTTTACTTTTTTCTCGTCCCACAGAAAACCGTTCCGCTCCTGATCTTTACATGGGTCGCACTTACGGTGATTTGTGGAAATACAGGAAAAAGAACAAAAAACCTCTTCGTTCTAGTAAAACAACCAAGATATCATAGGCTAGAATTTTATGCAACATCCGCTTTAATACATACATTTCATACATACATACATATATATATATACATACCAATACTTAACATTTTCCACTTGTGCATCCTCCAGGGATTTCTGGATCCGCCACTGCCTACACTTTGTATCCCCGCATTTGTAAATTTTCAAACAGACAAAATGTTTGAAAATAATTAAGAATTCAAAGAGTGTAGAATATGTTCAATATTGACAAATACTTGAGTCTAAAACAGTTTTTCTGTTCTAAATGCAAGCACTTGATGCTTAGTAAAACGCCGCTATTAGTTGTCGCCGTACGTCTAAACTGCTGTCACGACAGGCAATTTAAGAAATTTTAAGGATTTCAACAATTTAAATTTCATTTTTAAAATTTTAAAACGGTAACGCAATACCGAATGACAGATTGCGGAACGGATCGTAAAAAATACCGGAAACGGATAAGGATCGAAATAAAAAGGAAACGGAAAACGGATATTGAAGTATAAAACGTTCAAAGATGTCTTATTTTTCTGCCAATACAAGTGAGACGTGCTAATATTCACGCGGTGTTCAAAATGTTAAATAATAGATGGAATATTCGCAGAAATTTTTAACATTTTGGATAAATTTCGTAATTTTTTATTCTATTTCGAACAATTGCAGCATATCTGTAATATGAAATATGAGCTTAAAAATTACTGAATTTCCGGCGTTTCTACAACGGAAATAAATATCGATTTTTACCGGAAACGGAAAAGGATGTCCGATTACATCCTGCCAAATGATAGCGGTCACTACGGCATGAAAAGTATAGAAGTGGTCAGTTTTAGTACTAAGTTTAGACACTTGCTTTAGGCTTAGGCTTAGGCTTACGCTTAGGCTTAGGCGTAGGCTTAGGCTCAGGCTTAGGCTTAGGCTTATTCTTTACTTTTAAGAAAGCAATCAACTGTGTTAGAACAGTTTACACTTCTAAAATCGTCCGGCCCATGTTTACTTTAAGGGGCGTTCAGGTTTTTGGTGGGTCTATAAAAGAGTAGGTTTAGATTCTAGATTACATTTTTTTGTTTAGACTTACGCTTAAGAGCTCATTTTTGCAACGCTTAGGCTTAGGCTTAGACTTAGGAATACGCTTAATCGACTGTTAGGCCCATTAAAGTAACATTGGCCATGGGTTCGTACTGTAGTGAACCAGAGAAGACGGAGGGTTTTACAGGTTCGCTATTCGGTTCCGAACTGGTTATTTATTTTTCAATTCAACTCCGCAGTTACTTCGACCACACATCTTTAAGTTAATTTCAAGTCATTTCCTGTGGTTGAAGTTCGTTTGAGTTCAGTATATTCTTAAGATTTGAACATGCTGGCTATGAATGTGGGTCGAAGCATTATTATTGATTGAGTAATGAATCCAATTAGAGACTGGTCGGCCAATAAAAATACGCCAAACCACACCAAAACAAAAAACGCCCCCCCCCCGAACCACAGCCGAAGGTCTATTTTCTGCTTGGGCCGACGCCGACGACGCCTATTCGGCTTAACAGTAGCTGGAACGATGCGCAAATACGTATCGCAGGTCCTCCAGGGTCCCAAATAAAGACAAAAAGTACCGCCATCGACCAGATCTGGTCTATTGTCTGCGAAATTTTCTGTCTTAAAAACGTCACAGGTCTCTTTGATTTTGTTCTGTAACAAATAAATCATGTTCTTAATAAGTAAAAAAGATAGTCTTTTTCATTATTTTTAAATCTAACGTTGCCATTCCTTTATTTTGTTTCATTCTTTGATATATATATATATATATGTATATATATAACGGCGTTTTTTGAGTACTGAAGCGAATATAGCTAATCAGTGACTAAAAGTTATATATTTAGTTCTGCTAATTATCAATAATATTTTAATAATATGATTTTGTTCGTTGAATATTTTTAGAAAGATAAGGTTTGCTAATTTAAAACACTATGTTGAAGGATGAAATGAAATTAAAATTATATAAATATAGATTTAAAGTTTATTCCTATTAAGACCATTGGCAGCCTCAAGTGGACTTTGCCGAACCGCTAACCTCTGCCTTCACCGAAACGAGCCAATATGCTTATAACAGGGCCGTAACAGTAGTGTAAGCATATTCTTACGACTACGCGTAAGCGGAATCGTAAAAATAAGCCTATACCTAAGCCTAAGCCTAAGCAAAAATTAGTCTAAATAGGGACGTCCGCAGAGAATTATACATAGGGACACCGAATAATTTTGAAGGGCCGCGACGACTGCAATTCAAGGTTGTTTAGACCGAGTCTATTTGGGGGGCACCTACCCAATTTGGGGGGTACGGCCCCTTAGTGCCCCCCGTCGGAGCGCCCTTGAGCTTAAGCTTACTTTATTGCGGTTCACTGGAAAAACCGTCCACCCCACGACCTTTGCATGAGCAACCAAACGTAACTCATAAAATGCCAAATACCAAATGCCAGGTATCAGTGATGATTTGGTCGTAGAAGGGTATAACCTAAATGCAAACGTTGGCCAGTGTTACTTTGGTAACCATAACTGTTGATTAAGCATATTCCTAAACCTAAGCCTAAAGCGTTAAAAAAATTGCAAACCTAAGCTTAAACAAAAAATTAATCTAAAGCTTAAGGTTACTCTCAATTCCAATCCCACAGAAATTCGTTCTGCCCCTGATCTTTGCATGGGTCATAGTTGCTTATTATACACAGTTGAGAAAACAGGACTGAGAAATTTTTTTAGATTATTTTTAAATTTTTACAATGATACAACTTTAGTTAAAATTTGGAAAATTTTAAAAATTCATTCTTATCACTTAAATTATCATCGGCTGGGCTTTTTCCACTGTCGCGCTGATACGAAACGTGAAATACAATGATAACAGTAATGGTTTTTAAACAGTTAATAATATGGTTATTTTTTCTGGTAAATTTAAAAATTCGCTTAAAATATATAATCGACTATTATCCACTTACCAGTCGGTGTAAACATCAACAGCGAACCGATACGTCGGACGGCAAGAGAGTATTAGCTTTAGACTAATTATTTTGTTTAGGCTTTGGCTTGGGAAAGCTAAATTATTTTGCTTAGGCTTCAGCTTAGGAATGTATTATAATACTGTTGTGGACCTGTTCCGTAAATTGACCCGGTTCCCTTACACCTTTCGTAATTTTCAAATTTAGTACACCAGATTTAAGCGTAGCCTTTGACTTTGGTTTAGGTTTAGGTTTAGGCTTCAGCTTAAGCTATATAAACTAGTCGGTTCAGCAGTTTTTCAAGGGGTTCCACATTTTTCTTCGGGTTCTCGGTCTGCATATGCCCCCTCTGTATCGGGCGTGTACATTGGCGTTTTATACGCCTGCAAACACCAAACATCAACAGAATTGTCTGTGTTTATGTTTTGACAACTGCTATTAACGGCGGCTTTTACGTCTTTAATGTTTTCACGAGGGTAGGACTTTTACCGAGACGGGTCATCGAGGCTACGACCCCTAGGACAAACTGATATCTGCCCAGTGATTGTGCTGACTATTCGCCAAATTACAATTTAATTTCCTAATGTCATCCTAAATCTTAATACTTTATACGCTTTTCAAGGTCGATCGTAGCTTTATCGCAAAGTTTCAGCAAACTTCTGCTAGCGACAGTCCCACCCTGCGGCTACAAGTGGATCGACAAATTGTTTGGTACCAGACTTCAAGGAACGTAGGTGTAACTTGATAGGCTCTGGTTTGAGAACAAGCTCATCGTTTGTAAATATTGATCGGTTTTGTCGTGGGGGTCGGTGGTAACACAGGTTTAATTAATCATTAACGCTCAGATGCGTTGGACGCAGTTGCACCCCTTTCAATTTGACCTGCACTTGAAGTTGCAAGATTTTTCTGGGGAAAAGTATACCGTTTTTTGTAAGCAAAAATTGATTCCCAGGGTCGGTATTCTCAAATGTGAGTAGCACCTGTGACACCAGTTGGTGATAGGTCTTGTAACTTCCGTATCAATGAATGGGAAGCTTCGAAATTTAGCACATTTTACAGATTTCATTTATTGCAATTTTGTGTCTATTTTAAGAGTTCGTATTCTCAAATGTGTGTAGCACCTATCACCAGTTGGCGATAGGTTATGTAACTTTGGTACCAGCGATTAGTGAGGTTCGATATTCAGCACATGGTTCGTGTTTGATTTGCCCTACTTCTGTACCAGGTTTGAGTGATTTGTAATTGCAGTTGTTCGTCAGTTTGAAAATCTATCGCTAACTGATGATATGTGTTATATGCATAGGATATGGCCTAGATGAGCAACACAGCAACAGTTCGTGAGTTTGAAAACCTATTACTAACTGGTGATAGATGCTATACGTATTTGAGAATATGGGTATAGTTTTGAATTTTGTTCAAATGTTTTCAATTACCTCGGAATAGTTATATTTCATTTTTGTACAGGAATTAGTAGTTTTAATTTGTAATCTGTTACTGAAACGTGTTGTAAGTTCAAGATTTGTGGCGTTGTTTGGGCTCCGAGTTTCGCGTAGAGACTCTATTTAACTCACGAAATTAAGCAAAAAAATAACTGACAAATTGCAATAAATCAATAATTGTTTAACCCTTTCTCACATGAATATTTTCAATTTCGTATGAGATGTAATTTTAAGGTAAGATTCGATCCCCAGTGACGCTCGAGCCCGAGATGGATCTCAGTTTTGTGGAGATTTTGCACTGCGCATATATGTTATAAATGTTAAACACTGCTCACAGTGTGTGTATTGCTCGTACATTATTGTATTTAGTTGCTTATAGTATACTCTATGAGTGAAACGGTTAAAGAAACGACCATCAGTTTGAAATGCCAACTGAAATCTAAAATCTTCGAAACTCTGATTTTCATAGTCGAATCGGGTTATGCTTCATTTGCATATTCCATAAAAGCCACCGCCTCCCGATCATATTTGTATTTTGCTAAAATTTGACCTTAAACAATGCGGTTTGATGAATATAAACAAGTATTCGAGTTCTTATTTCAGTAGCAGCTGTGGACTTTACCCTCTGTATACATTTTCGTTTTATTTCATTTTCTTAAAACAGCATCAAAAAATCAGCCAATGAATGAGGAAAGTTCAAAAATACAAACAACAAAACAAATATTTAACATTAAAGACAATTTAATGTATTAATTTTAAGTAAAATTATACTTATTTTGTGCTATACTGGACATATATATACAAATATATATATCTATATATACATATATATATATTTGCATAATCCGCAACAAAGCGACGGAAACTGGGGCACCACACGACCTTCCCATTCGGATGTAGTGCTGCAGCTTGGTACCCTGCCTTATTCCATGATTTGTCAATTCTGTCTTAAGAGGCAATACTTTAGTTGTTTTTCAGTACCAGCAAGCACCAATTGAAATTCTTCCGATATGTCGCGAGTAGTTGATTCGAGTTTGATTGAAGACATATTTTATTTGAGGTTACGGTTTTGTAGGGACGCAATGGCGGACAACCGTGGGCAACTCTGTCCATAGCCAAGGGGGGGCAGGGTGGGGGCTCAGTCCCCCCCTGGAAAAATTTCACCACCCCCTAGCAGATTTTCAACTTTGCTTGTAAGTCATTGAAAACGTTTAAATGCCCCTCCTGAAAATTTTTAGCCCCCAGCAACGTGAGTTGAGGCTACGGGCCTGCAACCCCCCTGACGCGATCACAATAGAAGTTATAACCCGTCTGTATTTTGAGCAAAGCGATCGAGAAACCAGATGCAATTTTAGCATTAAATGTTGATACAAAGTTTTAGTTTCAAGAATCGGAGCCGGTCGAATCTGTTCTTGCTGTGATCCTGTGGTTGTACTTATTTTAAGGTTAATTTTTCTGTTTGAAAACAATAAAAATAATAAAATTAAATATATATTTTTACTTTGTAGGTTATTGTTTTCATAAACAGTTCGTGGCGTTTCCGCTATTTCACTGTGTGCTCTGATTGGCTCTTTTTACGCAAAATGGACTAAATACTGTACCGGATACAGGTTTTTCCGATGGAGAAAATAGTTTTTTTTGGGTTTTGATATTTTATAATCTAGCAATTTGGCTAGAAAACACATCAGGCGAACGCATTCTACCCAGCAAAATGTTCAACCCGCCAAGGTTGGCGTAAAGAATCTCCCGAAAATCAACAATTCAGCCGTAGCAGTTATAGCCAATGTTTACCGGTACGCCTAAGCAGCTTGACTATTAACCACCAGGATGTAACCGGATATTCAGTTTTCGGTAAAAATCAATGTCCATATCCGTTTCCGGGTAAAAATCGATGTCCATTTCTGTTTCCGGGTAAAAATCGGTGTCCATTTCCGTTTCCGGGTAAAAATCGGTGTCCATTTCCGTTTCCGAGTAAAAATCGGTCCGTTTCGGTTATAAACTGAAATTGTTGTCATTTGTTTCGCTGAAAAATTAGTTATAAATCACGTATATTTTTAGTATTCACCCTGCTACATAACTCAGAATTGCTCATAATTTAAACTTTCAACTTATGTTGAAACAAATTTCCAAAAACCCAAACTCGTTCAAACGTCTCGCACAAAAAGTGTAATTTTTCGGCTAATTTCACTCAGAAATTACTGGTTAACCTTGCGCTTACACAGGAGCATGTCAAAGAAGTCTATACGGGGGGGTTATACAAGAGATGCACCCTAAGCCAAAATTTCAAACAGAGCAGACGACAAAAGTCCTGTTGTGGTTTGCATATATGAGGGTCAAATACATTTCTCGCTCGGTGGCAAACTGTATCCGTTGTTGGTATAATACCGTCCCGAAATGAAATTCTGTCTACGTCACTGGTAAGGGCAACCTAATTGGCCCGTTTTGGAGAATGATAAACGAGCTGCAAAATGTCATTTGCCTTATGCCCTTATGCGAGCCATGGACCTTCATAGAAACAAGTCGTTTCAAAGGTTATAATTTGTTAACCAGCACCCTATTGGTTTTTAACTCATTTTTTATCGTTTCGGAGAACATGAAAGTTTTGATATAAAAATATAAACCTACTCTTTTAATAGACCCACCAGAAACCGGGACTCCTCTTTTAAAGTAACATGAGCCAAAATAAATTTCTTAAAAGCTGCCAAACATGTCGTAATAATGACGAAAGAGATTAGCCCTGGTCGCCCCCACACAACTCCAATGGTCTTAGTACGGTTGGTTAGACCTTGGAGCGACGCAATGCGTTCATATACCACAATGTGAGCCTGGCGCTGACGCCATGATTTATAAAAAGTGGGGGCTCAAATGTTAAGAATGTAAAAAATGCTATTTTTATAATAATAATAATAATAATAATAATAATAATAATAATAATACGTATTTTAACTAACAAAAGATGTTGGATATGGGGGACCTTGAAGAAAAGTACGGTTTCAGAACAAGGGGTCAGCGTCCTGAGGCCCATTACGTTTTAGTGACGGAGAAGGTTGAAAAAATATGGTATATTTCGCTAATTAGGAAATATAATTAAATTAATGACATATTCAAGTAGGATATAAGGTAAATGATTATTAGCAACCTATGTTTATGTAATATAAATATATATACATATATATATGTGTATATATATGTATATATATACACATATATACATATATATATATACACAAACATATATACGTGTATATATATATGTGTATATATACACATATATATATTTATATATGTATATATCTATATAATTATTTTCCTTGGGATAGTATCGCCGGAACGAAAATCCTGACTATGCCGACGTTGCTGGAGACAGCTGTTCAGCATACAAACTAATCACACATCCGTTTATTCTAGAAACTTGATACTTAAGAGCGTCTTATTAGCTGTGTTTAACTTTCAGTTTCTGGCAACAGCGTCATCCAGGTTCAATTGCATTTAAATTCTAAATGCGTACTCTTTGAATCACTGTATATTTCAATGTTGGATGTGATATGAATTTTAAGTATTTTGCTACAGTCAAATTGTAAGAATTTTAAAACCGACAATTCGTAAATTGAGTAAATTGCCAAAATAGAAAATTGAACATTTTTGAGTCCGAAGCCAGTTCGGTTGCAATTTTTGTAAAAATGGTTCAAAATATGGCTAATCGTATTTTTAGAATTTTTGACCGTTCCCAAATATAACTGCACTGTAAAAAATGGTGAGTCAAATTGATTCTCATCGAAAATGGCTTTTTGAGAGTACACCAACTGAGTCAAAATTCGACTCCACCAAAGACAAATTCGATTTACTAATTTGCACGTTCGACTCTGGCGGAGTCGAATTTGACTCAGTTTGTGTAGTCCTGAAAAACCTATCTCGGAGAGAGTCAATTTGACTCACCATTTTTGCAGTGTGAATTGAAACATTAATTACATTAAACTCGGCTAATTTTTGACCAATAAGATTAACCTTTTCATCTCGTGCACTTCCTAGACTATAGCAGGTTATTAATCGACAGTATATGCTAAGTGTCTTTTTTCTTTAACGTTTTCCGACTTGTCTAGAACACATATCTGTCCTAATCGTATCTTCTCTAGCCACCCCCCTGTTTAACGAGTTATACCGCGCTATATGTGTTTGTTTCTAACAATATTGTATAGCTTGCTACCGTTTCGAAAATCTTTACACAAACGTATCGAGAGCGAGGCGTACGCCCTCCGGCAGAAACTTTTTTTGTGATAAAATAATAATGAAGTCCCCTCTTATCTTACAATTTTTACCCTCAAAAAATTGGCACATACAAAGCACAGTAAACATTGCGTTTCATAACTCTAACGACCAACGCGATGACCAAGGGCGGAACAGTATTATAAGCATATTCCTAAGCCTAAGCTTTAGCCTAGAAGACTAAGCGCAAGAATGTGCATATTTGTAAGCCTAAGCGTAACAATGACCATATTTCTAAGCCTAAGCGTAAGAATGATCGTATTCCTAAGCCTAAGCCAAGCAAAAAATTAGTCTAAAGTATTAAGCTTAGTCTTTTCTAGTCCCACAGAAAAACGTTCCGCCCCTGATCTTTACATGGGCCACTTTTACCAACCCCCCCCCACGCCGTTACACAAATTTCTCAACCCGCCGCGCTGGGTATACCCCTCGCAACGAAATTCTGACCACAACCCTGAGAGAAGCTAAAAAATAAAAGCCAGTCATTGGCCAATCTTGCTTCTCACGGCTGAATTCCCCGATTGCCAACTGACAAGTAATGTAGCATCAAAAACGTTGGTTAAAATTTAACCAAGACAAATTTGATTAACCCAAATGTAACCTGATCTATGCGAAACGTGTGTTTGAAGTGCACAAATACGTATGTTGTTGTTGTTGTAGCGCAGTTAGCAATTTGATTAATTGTATACAGGTTGCAGTTTCAGTTGTATGCTTAGTGAACTTTTCAAGCTTGCATGCAGTTGTATCTGCAATCTCGAATGCACCGATTCACAATTTAAGGCCTGTCTCAGAATATGTGATAAGGTAGGGTGAACGCGCGGCCACAAATATGTCATAAGATAGGACTAACGCAGTGATAAATTTATAATTTGCTACGCGTTAACCCTTACCTTATGACACTTTTTGCGGCAGGCGTTAACTTCATTTCTGTCAAGATAAACGCACTGTTTAACTGAACTGCTGTTATTGATATCGCCAATTATTAGGCAATATTTTAGTCGTTTTTAGACGCATTTCCTTCGTAAATCAAAATTGTTAGGTACATCCTTGTTGGCGGATTCAGGATTTCATCGTGGAAAGTAATCATTATGCCTTTGAACTGAATTTTTTTATTAATAAATTTTATATTTTAGATTTCAAATTTTTCAATTCTTAATTTTGAAACATTTTGCCTGTGGCGAAATTTACATGACAGCATTTATAGCAAACACACAGCCTCAATTGCATGGCGGCAAGCGACTGCAATCAAAGTACCTATTTAATGTCATATATATATATATATATTTATATATATATATATATATATATATATATATATATATATATATATATATATATATATATATATATATATATATATATATATAATTGCCGGAGCAGGTAAGGGTCAAAACCTCCAAAATTCCAAGGTGGAAGCTGATTGCGATGATCCAAATATTTTTCAAATTTTTTGTTTAAAATCTTGTTACGGTGGGACTTCTCTTTGGGGTGGGACTCTCCAGATGGGGCTATAGGGGGGTGATTGCTCAATTCCTGAATTCAGCAGAAACATTCCAAACATTCCGGCAGGCAAACAAGTGAAGTGTCTTTAAAATATTTTTATTTTTGTTCGCAGAAAATCGGTTTTGGAAACCGGTAAAACAATTTTTGTTTTTAAAACATTTTTGGTTCTGTTGAGCTTTTAAGATCTGGTTTAATTGACTGCCACAAAATTTTAGTTGGTTCTGGTTTCGACAAACCTGGTTCTGTGAAACGGTTGTCTTTTTGATGTCTTATGCGTTTATGATTCGTATTTTTAAATGTTATTCCCAGGCAAATTGTGCAACAATTTTTGGTCAATTTAAAGAATAAGGGCGGAAAAGTATTATAAGCATATTCCTAAGCCTAAGCCTAAACCTAAGCGTAACAATGCGCATATACCTAAGCCTAAGCTTAAGTTTAAGCCTAAGCATAAGAATAGTTCATTCCTAAACCTAAGCCGAAGCCTAAGCCTAAGCGTAAGAATAAGCATATTCCTAAGCCTAAGCCTAAACCTAAACTTAAGCCTAAACCAAGCAAAAAAATTAGTCTAAAGCTTAAGCTTACTCTATTGCAGTCACACAGAAAAACGTTCCGCCCCTGAACACTACATGGGCCCAATTTTTTTCGTTAATTGACCAATAGACGAAAATATGTTTTGTGTTAGAAAATACACGCCGTCCTGTATATTTCGGTCCATTTTATAAGCTGATGTTAGCCGAGCTTCCCGCAATAGGATTCGGCCTTGTTTGGTATACATTTGTCAGTATCGATTGTATTTGCTGTGAAAATGACATTTAGAGTTTGCGCACAAAATGCAATAATTTTTTAAAATGCTTTCCAATGAAAATCGCCGAAATTTAATAACATTCAGTTGAAACAAAAATTTTCGTCTGCTTCGACCAATAAAAAGCCATCTCCATCGCCCTTCCTTCTGCCAATCAACGCCGTTCATTGGTGTAAATTTTCAGCGAATTTTTATTGTCGTTGATTGGTGTAAATTTTCAGCGAATTTTTATTGTGATTACAGGATCACAGTTTATGTTTTACCACTGTTTCGTTATGATACGAAACTTTGAGCCAGAAAATTGTTTTCTGAACTCAAAGAATCAGCTGGTTATTGTAAAGCTTGTAAAAGTGTATTTTTATCGTCGAAGCCGGAGTATCCACCCCCCATACCCTCCATTTGCGGTGCCCCCACTCCTAAAAGGGTGCCCTCCCAAACCGGTTGAAACAAAAACCGAAAAGTTTTAAACTGCGTCTGGCTTCTCGCTCGCTTCGCTCGTGAGTCCCACCGTGGAATTTGTGGGAAGCCCCCCACGCCTGCATGCACCGGCACTGTTTCTCGCCTCTCTCGAAACATTACTGGAAGCAATTTCTTAATCAGACAATGGTCAGCGCAAATTATAGGCTTTCTCGTATTGCTCTATAGCTGATTATCGCCGATGTAGACGAGCTTGCGTCAGGTCCGTAGCCAGCTCACCATACCTTGGGGGGCGGGGGCTAAAAAATTTTTTAGGTGGGATATCCATGGGTGTTCGTTGAGTTAGAAACAGGGTAGAAAATTTTTTAGAAGCGTACAAACTTTTTCCAGAGACGTCTGAGCCACCTGCCCCCCACCCTTTGACTGCGTGCCCGGATTGCGTTAATTTGAATGAGACATAAAACGCAATCCAGCTGGAACACTTAATGAGCAAACGCGGTTTGCAAACTGTTTTTCATCTGCCAAATTAAGGTATCGGAACTTCACTTTGCAAAGGGGGCGGCATGTTTATAGCTGACCCCCCTCTTTCAGCTGTTTTTTGGGATGTGGTGATTTTAAAAATTGTCCGGCTTCAAGTTTTTAAAAATAATTCTGATTAATTTAAGTTCATTACTTTCATTAAACAAATGGCTTGTTTTGTGTATTAAGCTCCCGCTGTAAATTCCAATGAGTTGATTAATCAATTCAGCTAGCGAATTAGTTATTTATGAATTAAAATCAGTGAATATGAACTCATTCTGAGTTGAGCTGATTCTCACTCTGAGTTGAGTTGACTCTGGATAAGTTGATCGGTTAACTCAAAATGAATTGAATCAACTCATGATTCTGAGTTCTGATATGCGTAACTCAGACTGGGTGATTCAACTCATTCTGAGTTGCAATCAACTCGCTAAAATTTTCAGTACAAAGTGTATAAACTCACACTTACTTGTTACAATTCAACTTTTTGGATCAAATTTTCATCCGGCGCTGCCCAGGGTCGTACTTAGCGCACCCCAACCCCCACAGTAAAGGACCCACGTACCCAATGTGGCCCCTCACGCAAATTTTAAAATTGTTCGCATCGCTGAACCGTTTTACGTACACTGTAAATTTGAGTGAGTTGATTTTAACTCAGAGTGAGTTGAATCACTCAAACTGAGTTAGGACTATCAGAACTCAGCATATTGAGTTGATTCAATTCATTCGGAGTTAATTAATCAACTCACCCAGAGTCAACTCAATTCACAGTGAGAATCAAGGCAACTCAGAGTGAGTTAAAGTGCTCGGTTATTAACTCAGAAATAATTAACTTTCCGGCTGAGTTAGTTAATTAACTCATTGGAATTTACAGTGTAGAGACAGTTTTGCGTCCCACTTCAAGGACTAAAATGCTATTAACATCCGCGCTGTAATTTTCAACTGATGTTTCAACTCAAGTTGACAGCGACGACGTGCGATTAATTTAAAAAAAGTTTCAACTTTTTTCACTTCTAAAATTTCAAAACGAACTCGGATTGAGAGTTTAATCTAAATTCAACGCTGAGTTCAGTTCGCTGCATACACCTGCAGTTGATGGCCTAGATTTTCAGTGTCATCTTGAGTTAAACTCAACACTACTCTGCTTGTGTAGCGTGGACGTTTACACCGGTGGGATATGGATGCTTGCTAAATTTCTGCAAAAATCTAAAAACAGCACGTTTACAGGCTGTAGGATATTAACTTGCAAAGGTCAAAAAGGTGCCGCGGTGTGCTACGTTCGCCTCGTAGAATGTTTTCTAGACACGATTACACCCCTCGTGAAATGAAATCACGGTTACGCCTTTGCACTATACATATATCAAATCGACAGTCGATGGGGAGGTTCATGTTTAATTTTAGTCGACAAAGTTTCGAATAAGCAACGTAATTTAATAGTGCGAAAGGGTTTGCCAAATTTATTGCGGGGGACCCCAAAATTCCAAGAAATGTTGAAATTTTTTGGAGATGAATATATCATTTTTTGCCATAAGCATTGTAAGCTTGTGAGACATGCTTGTCCGTTATAGTGCAGTGCACTGTATGTATACTTGTTGGCAGCATACGGTCGATACATATAGTCGACGAAAAATGCAGTTGGAAAGGTGGGCTGCGTGGCGCAGTGGTAGAGTATTCGCTTAACGATCCGTACGCGTAGAGTTCAATCCCGGCTCCGGAGGCCCGTTTTTCCAGCTGCCTGGTAGAATGGTCAGATGTACCGGTTCCTACTCAGACTGACTATCGACACCGTACGAAAGGTCACATCTTATTTTAGTATTCAAAGACAAATTCATGGTTTGTGGCTAAGATGTCATAAATTAGGTTAGGGGGGCCTTGGGTGTGACCTCAGTACTGTACATTATCCGGTAGTTTTAATTCACACCTGATTATTAGTATAGATGACCACGCGTTTTTCGTATAGTTAATGATAGCAAGAGTGCATGATGCATACTTCAACCTGAGTGTGCAGCTAAGTAGATTCATTTAATAAAAGAATGTACCCGGCACGCGTTACGGTTTCCTCTTACCCCCCGCGTTTAGGGGGGTGTTAAAACGGGGGTATGAGCAAAACGCAATACGCGGTGATACATTGTATGCCACACGTATTTTTGGAAGTTGCACACTCATCGACTCTTGATGATGGGCAATTGATACTGTAAAGGAAAGACGTAAATTAATTTTTAGAAGCAACTATATTATTTAAGCTGAAACGCCCACATACGTATTTTGAACAGCGTTCCGCCTGTTGTAATGTCATTGTTTCATATATACGCAAGCGGTGCAGGAGAAGCCACCCCTTTACCCCCATTTAGTTCCCCCACCACCTCTAACGAGGTCCCCACCTTAACCGGATGAAACAAAAACCACAAGCCTTACAATAACCACCAGGCTGTTAAATGCAAACAAATTTTGTTGCTCGCTACACTCGCTGGCTTACAATTTTACTTAAGATAAGATAACTCTTAAGGAACGAAATATGATAAAGAAGGTAATGCAAGAAATGTCAAAGGGAGGTGTCCAGTGTGGTGTCCCCTTTGGCTGGAGCATATGAAGATACGGTTTGACCCGTGACGTTTAATTCGTTTTAAAGATGGCTTCACTTTCTAGAATTATCGTTCTGCAACTTTTGTGTGAAACTGTTTTTGGGAAACCGTAGATCAAACGTGGATCAATTCTGTATCGACATCTATACGCTGGTGCCCCCACGCAGGAGTTTGGGGAGTTCACCCCTGTATAACCCGGCAATGTAGACAAGACACGCCATGTATATGCAAATTAGAACACATTCTTAAAAAGTTTAATAAGGAATATTTTAGGGTTGCAAATTTACGACCACGTTGACCACTTAGATAGAATACGGAACAGGCAAACGTGCCTAATTATTGATTGCCAATTTGTGCCGCTTACCACAATAGCTACAAGTTGTCGGGCGACAAATTGTCGTAGATTCCACACATACTTAAACCCAATCCGATGCCAGTTTTTGTTTCTGGATCCGACATCAAAGTAAAACGCATTACTGCAATAATTTGCCGTCATCAATTTCCGCTCGAAGCCATTTTAGTAAAGACCGACAAGATACGGATGAGTGAAAATTTGTCTTTGACTGTTGAACAAAATTCTCTATTTTCATTTTCGAGGACAACCGCATCGAAGCTCACAATTTCAGTATATTTTAATTCCTCAAGGGAAATATTGAGGGCAAATTCAATTTTTCATTTATTTGTTTTTATATGCTACAACAAATAGATACACACAACCATATATATAGTTATATTTATATATGTTTATATATTTATATAATATGTATTTAGATATATTTATATATGTATTTATATATATAATATATATATTTATATATATTTATAGACCATAGCTATATATGAATTATTACTGTCCGTCTACCCACAGTCTGTTCCCATGACCACGATTTAGGAACTTAATAGAAATTAATTCTAAAATAACTGTTTAGACGCGACGATTTGTAACAGCGATAAAATGAAATATTGAAAAGTTTTGTGACAATTTGAGTAAATATTGAGTTAAGTGTAAGCGTCAGGGATGAAGGTTAATGGTATACGGTTAGAAACTGTGTTAGGGGAACGCTATACTTTTGTTGACGTCCGGGCGACGTACGTTACGCAAAAGCCGACTGGCTTTTTTTACTCGCTTCGCTCACGAGATTTTCTTTTTTTACCGTAACCGCTGTTTTAACCTCTTGGCTGTCCAGATGCGTTAAGTATGTGTGGCGAGAATTATGCTAATTCCAATGCAATTCATTCATAATTGGTACACAATTAATTTCGGATTTCGTATAATCGCAAATTCCATAAAAGACGTTGATACATTTGGTATTCGGTACAATACAATTTCAACATTCCATTCGGTACAATATTATTTTTACATTCCAACATTCCAACATTTTGTTGTTTTATTCTGCTAATACCCAGGCGATTAATTATGTATGCAAACAGCTTTTAAACTGTAAATTGCTACATGATCGGCCGGAATTTGAACGCTACCATTCAATATTCGAATCATGCAGACTAATGGTATTTTCACCAATTGTTTTTATCAATTACCATATTATACATTTCGAAATTATGCAATGCAACGAGATGGAAGCTTTATAACTATTACCATGGTATTTGCGAAATATATTTTACTTTTTACGGTTCATCTGGATGTTCTATTCAACATACGGCATCAGCTTCAAGATAATCGAATGCAAATTTTATGGCTAAAAGCGGTATATAAGAACACAGCAATCGAACTTCTGGGGGCATTAATTCTGAAATAATTTTCATCTGGTTTGCAACTTCTGTTTCTACAATTCAAGCAAGTGTATTTAGTGGTCTAAAAACAGTTACGGATTTATTACAACATTGCTTTCATTTTCGGATTTGATTCAACATTATTTTTTGGGTGTTGGCACAAAGAACATTTTTATGATATATAACTATCGAAGCTGATTTGTAAGACAGTAAAAAGTAAATATATTTCGCAAATACCATGGTAATAGTTATAAAGCTTCCTCTCGTTGCATTGCATAATTTCGAAATGTATAATATGGTAATTGATAAAAACAATTGGTGAAAATACCATTAGTCTGCATGATTCGAATATAAAATCGGTAGCGTTCGAATTCCAGCCAATCATATCAGCAATTTACAGTTTAAAAGCTGTTTGCATACATAATTAATCGCCTGCCCGGGTATTAGCAGAATAAAACAACAAAATGTTGGAATATTCGAATGTAAAAATAATATTGTACCGAATGGAATGTTGAAATTGTATTGTACCGAATACCAAATGTATCAACGTCTTTTATGGAATTTGCGATTATACGAAATCCGAAATTAATTGTGTACCAATTATGAATGAATTGCATTGGAATTAGCATAATTCTCGCCA